>VKOC01018345.1:0-96100 GCA_009364415.1 Spea multiplicata
GCCGGGGCATGATAGGAGTGTGACTGCTGTTAGACATCATATATATATATTAATATTGTTAATTACATTTTTTGTCCCATTTTTTTGTTACTTTTAATTAAAGTGTGTTTTTTTGGGGGGGGGTTAAAGAGGGGGGTCATTTTCAGTTCTGTTTAGGCCAAGTGAATCCTGAATTTTCGGTTTCGGTCCAGAATTTTCATTTCGGTGCATCCCTAGTTTTTTCCAGAGCAAATGCTCTGAAGAATATAACAACATTATAAGATATATGTTATAATAAGATCCTGATGCTGCGCAGCGCTGCAGGGGACTCGGAAACCTCCTCTCTGACAGCCGGTGGGCTTCTGTGCGATGCGCGCAGACATCCTCCGGTACTGTCCTCCGCTTCCGCCGGAGCTTCTATGATGGAGCACCAGCGTGACGTGACCTTCCGGTGCGCCACCATAGAAGCCCCGGCGGAAGTATCAGCTAGCACAGCGGAGGTTGTCTGTGCGCATTGTGCAACGTTCAACGGCTGCCAGAGTGGAGGATCCGCCGCAGCGCTGCAGGGGACCTGGTTCTTCCTCTCTGGCAGCCGGTGGGCGTCTGTGCGATGCGTGCAGACATCCTCTGCTACTACCGGCAGTTCCGCTGGGGCTTCTATGATGGAGCACAGGCGTCGCATGACCTTCTGGTGCTCAGTCATAGAAGCTCCAGCGAAGGTGCCGGCCACCAGCAGAGGTTGTCTGCGCACTTCGCCCGGACGTTCACCAGCTGCCCATGCTAGACACCAAGGAGTCTGGGGTATGGGAGGTAAGTCTTGGGGAACTTTTTTGGGGGTATAAGGCATATCGGGGGGGCAGAGTGGCATATAGGGGGTTATAAGGCATAGCAGGGGGCAGGGGGATATCTGTTGCTATAGGGCATATCTGGGGGGCAGAGTGGCATATCGGGGGTTATAAGGCATATCTGGGTGGCACAGTGGCATATAAGGGGTATAAGGCATATTCGGGGGTATGACGCATATCAGAGGTTCTTTTTATTTTGCTGTTTGTTTTTAAACATCCTGTTTGTTTATTAAATTATTTTACATTCTGCCAACTAATCGATTATGAAAATAATGTAGTATTGCTTATATTTTGTACTGCATCCGCAGGGTACACGCGATGTTCACCCGAAGCAAGTGGCAATACGTGAGAGAATCTTTAACACCGTGGTGAACTGCTTCAAACGTCATGGTGCTGAGAGCATTGACACCCCCGTGTTTGAGCTCAAGGTTCGTGTGTGTACCACAGCCGTCATGATACTATGTGTGTAACAAATATGTGATGATGTTTATAGTTAACTAATGTATAGGCCGGTCATTAAACTCCTGTGCCAATGGAGAGTCTTCCTTCTGACCATCTCTCTCTTTCTCCCTCCACTTCCATCTTTCTCTCTTCCCCTTCCACTTCTTCATAGCTTTCCTTAATATAACTTTTGTGATCTTGTGCACTTACCACTGACAAAATGTGTGATAGCCCACCCCAATTCCCAAATCATCTCATAACACCCCTCTTACCACACACCTATAGTAATCAGTTGGCTTACCACCAGCATACTACTGTTACGCCAACCTAGTCATCCCTTCCATTGCTGGCCATAACCCCAGCCACAGTGCAGCTTGTAGTCCCCCTACAGTAAGGTATCTAAGGCTAGTCCAGTCACCTGCCAAGTTCTCTAAGATTGCCTGAGTTTGAGTGCCTGTCCTTGGGAGGCGCTGAAGTGCGATCTCACTTACCTGTGTAATCTCTGTCACTTTAGCTGGTCTGAAACAGGAGACATCTGTAAATTTGCTATCATTATTTTAATTTTTTTTTAATATGACTTTCTAAGGGTTTGAGTTTCAGAGCATCATTTCAATGTATTAAATGTTCAATTTACTCTGATAAATGGCTGTTTTATCTTTTATATTTTAATATGGAAGGCTCAGAGAAGGCCCCAATTCACAGCCTGCTGGCTGCTCTAGAATAGGCTGCAAAGAAATGCAAGCAGATCTGCCTTTTTATTTAATTGCATTTAACCAACTTTTCAGATGTTATTTTGTGTTTTCTATGCCAATTACCTTGAACTTGATCAGCGCCAGGTTTTTGTGCCACATGACTACTGACCTCAATTTCACATTCCCTGGGAAAACATGAAGCATAAGCTGCAATTGTTTAGTTAGGTTCAACGTAAAGATTTTGTTAAGAAATCTAAACAGTTGTTGCCCTCACAGGGCTTCTTGGAAAACGTGAGTTCAGTATCAGCTTGTTGGCAATTTCTTTCTACCTACATGATCTAATTTAAGGGTCTGGCTTTAGTAACCTTATTAGTTTACACTCATAATGTAGACATCGTTCTGTACTTTTGGGCATCAACACCTCTGTTTACAAAAAAAGAAGATGAGTTTTCTTGCCAGGGGCTTCTCATATAGTATCCCAGCATGATTTATTATTTAACAGCATATCACATTAAGATTTTTTGTCTTGGCGGAGTGTCTTGGGACTGCTTTATGGATAATTATGTCTGTAATTTACTGTACCACGTCTCTTGAGGATCAGCCTGGAACTCTCATTTGTAATGAATTATTCATTGATTTATGTTTATTCCTCGCTGGCATGTTGTCACATGCCAGATATTTGCTAAAATCCTATATGCTGCCTCTTCCTTTTAAATGGAAATGAAACACTAAAATAATGTACGTTTTAAAGTTTCATGTATAGTTTGAGAGTTTCAAGCCATAGGAAAGCTTTGGAAGAAAGCCCTTGTTTGTAACATGTTTCAGAATAAATGCAGCATTAGTAACTTTTCTGCAAGAAATAATTATTTAAAATGTTAACTTTTGACTGTAAAAAATAGAAGATTTCATGAAAAAGCGTATCCGTTGAGTTCCTCCTCTGAAATC
The DNA here is from genome assembly GCA_009364415.1 of Spea multiplicata. Classification (NCBI taxonomy): domain Eukaryota; kingdom Metazoa; phylum Chordata; class Amphibia; order Anura; family Pelobatidae; genus Spea; species Spea multiplicata. The sequence goes on from VKOC01018345.1 coordinate 2,903, forward strand.
CTGATTATCACTGAATGGCTAGCCTGAGATGATGTTGGGTGGCCCTGAAATGTCTAATGGCCCATAGGTGCCCTAGTCACCCTCCTGGAAGGCACAGAGCAGCCACAGGCAACCTCAAAAACATTCTTACGTTGATGTATCTAGGGAGGCTTCAGTAACCTCCATTTAATAATTCAATAACTAATTAGGAAAAAAAAAAGAAAATACTATGGCTGTTCCAACTGAAAAATGGTAACACACTGTCCTCAAAAAGCTGTCTGTTCAAATCCGAGCATAAAGACCGTACTGATTAGATTTTATGTTGCATCGGAGTAAAAATGGTCACAGAGCTTGTACAAAAAGAAGGCAAACAACAAAGGCATACAGAAAAATGTACAAGATCAGTACAGAGATGGAATTCTCAGATATTAAAGATATTAAAGGCTTATTCACTAAAGAGGCTGTTGGCCCGGCATAATCAGTAAAGTGACATATAATACCGTATTTCCCCAAGTATAAGACGCACCTTAATTTTGGGGGCCGAAATAAAAAAAATATATATATTACATAGTTACTGTACTGGCTGCCTGGGCATGATATGAGTGTGACTGATGTTAGCTGCTAGCAATTGTTAGCAATCGCATTCCTATCATGCTCAGGCACCCAGTACATGCACATCACTTTCAGCATCCCTGTGCCCCCTACACACGGATCCATGCTATCACACACACACACACATATATTCATTCATTTACTCCCCCACCTTACCTGAACTGCAGATCTTCTGGTGCCGCTCGCAGACTTCCGTGTGGGCTGCTGTTTCCTTCTGTGTTGTTCGAACAGGAATGTAGCGGAGTCATGTGATGCGATGTGCATTCACGTGACTCCACTGGGTTCCTGTGTCGCCGCGACGGATCAAGAGACGCTGCTGAGCAACACAGAGGTAAGCAGCAGGTCCCCTTTCCAGTAAAAAAATGTTTAAAAAAAATCTACCACCACTGTATAAGACACACCCAATTTTTAGACCATAGGGAAATATGGTACATCATACAGATTTAACTGTCCAATATACAGGGTGAGCCAAGTTCTTGCAGCAGGAGCCCAATAGGGTTGGGTCTTCATAATGTAAAATGAAGCTGGTGAACCACAACTTTCTGGCTTTTTTTCTATTTTAGTGTATAAACCCATCAAACAGGAAAGTCTCAGATTTACAGAGAAAAAGTTTCTCTTTATCTCCAGGAAACATCTGTTTGTCACCCAGTACAATACTTTAATCCATTTTATAGCTGAGTGGTCCTACTGGCAAATCCATGGGGGGGATTCGCCTCTAGGCTTGCAGGAGATGTGTTTTTAATGGTTCATACTATGTTGCTGAGGTTGCATGGGACATTAGGCCGTCCCTTTCATGAGTATGTTGTACCAAGCCTTGTCACACATTATATTGGGTATAGCATTGTTATGGTTCATCCGATCCAACTCATACTTACCAAACATTCTTTGTCTAACTAAACCTGGTAAATAATACATTCCCATTTCTCAGGCGCTGTATTCACTATCACTAACATGACGCCCTAGGTGTACTTTTCAGCTATGAACATGCCGTGTCCCATGTGTGACCCCCATCGGTTTTGCATTACATGTCACCCAAGAGAGGATCTCTGGTTCCCTTAAAGGCTATCCTGCTTGGATGCTCTTCTTGGGCAAGCTGGTTCTTCAGTGAGGTCTACTCGGCTTTTAGAGAACTTTAGGCGAGGATCTGCCATTTGCAAGATAGGTGGGCAAGCGAGATGCTTTGTTAACCTGTTCTGTATCATGTAATAGGTTAAGCATCTTCAATGAGAGATAAATAATCATGCAAATTCTGAGAACAGAAAGTTAAGGTGACTGCTCCAACATTGGCTGGGTTTCTAATACAAATATATTGCTTATTTTAATTACTAAACACAGGCTTTATTTTGTATATATTGCTATAGGATTTACTAACCGGCAAATATGGAGAAGACTCTAAACTAATTTATGATCTAGAGGACCAGGGTGGTGAGCAGCTGTCGTTGCGTTATGACCTAACGGTATCCTTTTATGCGTGTCCTTGTAAATGCTTTTTGTTGTCTACATGCTGTTATGACATCATCTTCAAGTATTTAAGTTATACTTTTCAGTTTGATGTTTGTAGGCTAAAGAGACTTTGCCAGAGCAAAAGATCGTAATTAGAAGCCACCGACTGCTGTACAGAGAACCGGCAAGGGAAATAATTTAAACCATTTACCCTGACAAATAACAGCGTATTTCAAGTATTAAAGGGGTTTATTTTTACTTCTAAAAATAAGTGTAGGACAGCATGTACAGCACCATTGCGGGGCAAAATATATATTTATTTTTATTATTTTGGGTTTTGGACAAAATATTCCAACCGTTTCTTTGGCTCCTGTGTAAGTTTTTTTATGCATAGAAAACTGTTTCTTATCTCAGATGCCACTTTTTAAGTTTGATACTTGTTACCGCGTGAATATTTAATGTGTTTGTCCAAGTATTATGCGATGCAGCTGTCTTTAATGTACGTTAGTCTGAAAGCATGTGCACTTTGGTATCATTTATTCCGCTAGGCTTCTTAGGTCCACAGTTTAAGGGAAAAAAAACGTAAGCATATACTACATTGGCTCGGTTATATGCAAATCTCCTTTGCACGTGTGTGTTTTTCTTTTTTTTTTATATCCTTAACCCTGTCGATAAAGGTTCCCTTTGCCAGGTATCTGGCCGCGAATAAAATCAGTACCATGAAGCGATATCAGATATCAAAGGTGTACAGACGAGACAATCCAGCCCGAGGACGCTACCGGGAGTTCTATCAGTGTGTGAGTACAAACAGTGTACCTGAAATTATACAACATGCAACAATAAACCCACAAGAGAGAAGACCCTGATTTTGGAGAATAAAACAGTCCATACAATAAAGCCATTTAGGGAAAGTCTTACATTCTCATCCTCCAGCCTTGGAATTCATTATGTTATTGACATGGTCGGCACAGACGCTAATAAATCAGGAAGATGTCAGGTGATGTTCCAGGACGTTTAATTTATTACCGTCTTCACCGAGGTGTATCTTCTGTCAGAGATAAGGAAGGGTATTTGTGTACATATTCCATTTAGACCAAGGATAGGCAGAGCAACAGTTTAACGTATTGAATGGCATGTCTCAGATTTAACTATGCACAGTGCAGGGCTTGTTTTGCAGAAGAAACTCTTCGGCATTGGCCCCCATAGTGCATACAATTGAAACTCTCCGTTATGAAATCAGAGAGCCTTATTCCCCCAGCAGTCTCATTCTGCATTATGGATCTTCTCTTGTAAGAATATCTCGGTTAGCCCTGTATAATGTATACATGGCCCATGTCACCCATACATTTGAAATATGTATTCTACAGGGCTAGCTCAGCCTGTCTTGCAGCAGGGTTTGCCCTTCCATCGGGTATCAGGGTAACAGGACTTTACTTTACAGTCGGTGTGTGAGTGTAAGCTAAAAGTTTAGACAGGGGATTGATATATAGTTGGGGTGCTGGGGGACCACTTGGCTGTACTTGCCCCCTGGGTCAGAAGATGCCAGCCCCCCAATTTATTATTTTGATATACTTATTCTTTTTAACACTAGACTATTTTGCTTTTTTATATTTCTGCATATTTACGGCAGGATTTTGACATTGCCGGGTGTTATGACCCTATGATCCCAGACGCCGAGTGTCTGAAGATTATGCATGAGATACTCGGAGAGCTTGAGCTGGGAGATTTTCTCATTAAGGTAAATGTTGTACGGAAACAAAAAGCAATCAACTTTTAAGATAATTAAATATCCTCTTCTGGTTTTTGTGCCTTATTTGTTTCCCATTTGCTTTCTGGCTACTTCTGACAATTACGTCATTTATTTTCCGTGGACTTTTCCATTGCAGCAGCCGATGCCATTAGGAATATTTTGCATCTGTACGTTCACAATGGGTTTAAAAACCTGATTGAAGGAAAGAAATACTTTACCCCAATATGAATTAATGTGGCAACCTATCTTAACATCATATTGTCATGCGGATAACTGTTTCATTATTTATTTTTAAGTTAAATGCCTATTGGACTCTATTTTTTTTGTTTGGAATCCAGTGCATTTAACTTTATGCAAATCAGTACATAAATTATTTTTTTATATTTGTTAAAATAAGACTTCTGTCTCTTTGTAACGCCTCCCCCAGCTGCTCCTACCGAAACCAAGGAGCATTTGCTTGTTTGGGTATATTATCTGAACACTGGTCTTTGACTAGCATACAAGCGATCGCTTGCATCGTCTCCAACGGCACTTTGAGCTTAGCTTCATTTGTGAAGGTACTCTGTATTGGAAGATAGTATCATGTACTGGATTTAGGATATGTAATGCAGGACATGAGTGGAAGAACGCAACCTGTGATGCCTGAGACATGTCCCCCAGTTGCTAAATAAGTGAATTGCTTTCCTTTAATACAGGTTTTTGGTGCAAGCCCCTAATGGATTGCACAGATTTAGGAAAACTATGTGTACTTGATGATTTATCCTTGCAGTACTATCTGCTATGACCGATGCAATACCGTTTAATCACAATGGGCTTATGATCACTTTTAATTGAGGACGATTAGTCCTCAACAGATGAAATATAGAAATATATTTCATATTCATGTTGGCAACCAATCTTCTGTACAAATTTATAGCATGGTGGGATTAAAACCAGCACCGTACCATTGCATGTATGAGTACATTTTATTATGCAGGATTCAAATTGATCGCTAGCTTTAATTATTACAAATACCTTTTAGGTTCTTAGCAGTTTTAGCATTGCTTTCCTTAAGTAACATAAGATTCCGCTGTGACTATTGTACCCCTTTGTACTTGAGCCACATTAAATCATAATAGGACTCTTACGACAGGCTAATATCTCCCCATCAGGTGAATGACCGAAGGCTTCTGACTGGCATTCTTGCATCGTGCGGGGTGCCGGAGTCCAGATTCAGAACAGTTTGTACATCCATTGACAAGCTAGACAAGGTAAATGAACGGTAAGGTGACATTGGGGCATTCAGTTTTTTTGGCCAGCTAAATTCACTGGGTTACAACTTTACATAAAGAAACAAATGTCAGTACATTTTTTTAAAAGCGCCCACTTTTAAGGCCTTCATACAAATCATGCAATAAGCAGAAGGCAGGAAATAGCATGGATACTTGTAGGATCTACAGGCTGTTGCCATCTCTATTTTTTCCCTATTGCTCTTTCCTTTTCCTACTTTCTTTCTTCATTTTTTGCACCTGTGCATTTTATCTCTTTGTACCTTTTCCCATTCTCCTATTTCCTCTTTTTGTTTGTGTTTTCTCCCTCTCACCTATTTGTAATGCTTTTCTCCTGCTTTTCACATTTCTTCTTATTCCTCCTCTACTTCCTCGTTTCTCTCTATACTTCCTCACATCTTTTCCTTCTTTTCCATATTAGCTTTTCCCCTCTGCCTTTTTTTGCATACCATTTTTTTTCTTTTCACGCTGTTTGGTTTCCGTTTCATTACAGTTCTCCTTAAACTCCATCTTACTGAAGTTATTTTCCACACAACAAGCATACCACGACGTCGCATTATAGGTTTTTTTTCTCCTTCCTATAACATCTTAAATATCTCCCTTACCCCTCTATTAGGGCTCTCATTTTCACCCATCGCAATGCGGCACTCATTCCCAGGCCAGTTTGTGAAACTGCCAGTCTCTTGCCCCCCTATGTCTCATTAAGATCCCTACAATGCCTTCTGTCAGGTTACATTTCCACTTTCAGCATTTTCCCATTACTTCTCCATCCTATTACATATCCCCTCTCGTCAGGCCCAGACTTGCCATCTGGCACACAGGGAAAATGCCGGTTGGGCTAGTGGCCTAAACCACTGCCTGCATACCGCTGCTCCAGCAACAGATTGGATCCTGCAGTAAATGAGCAACATGTGACTGCGCTTATCCAACCAGCGACCACATATAAGTAATTTAGCTGCCCCCTCAGCACTGCCCTCTTTGTACCTGACACTACTGAATTACTACCCCTAATTCACCTATGTCGGCAGTCCCCATGTCGGGTAAAGTCTGTTTCCCCACTCCGAATCTTTGGGGAAAGAATTCAGGTTTTCACCCAATATAATGCGTTTCTGTCTTGTGTTTTCATGGCTCTGTTGTCTTAGCCCAATATGTTGGACAAACAACCTAATTTTGTATCATACCACATTCTGCTGTACAATAGAATGACTCAGTCTTAACCACTGACTTACAACATTATTGTGAGAATAGACCTTAATTAGTTAAACAGAACTTCATCGGCACTGTTGTAAACAATCAGCTTGGAGTGGTGTTTGAGCGGGAAAACTAATAGAAAAATGGCTGCTTAGAAGGACAACCTGCAGATAACTGGAACAATTAATTGGAACAGATAATTGGAACAGAATGATGCAAAAGCCACATTGTTCAGTGCCGAACAATATTACTGTATATATAAGTTTATATACAACACAGACACACCTAAGAATAATTTTCAGTTCAACAACCAATCAGTGTCTGCTTTTGTGTCAGATGAAAATTAAGATTTCCCTGCATAAGTTATGAATAAGAAGACATTTCACGTGACTTATGTTGGAACGGGTTTGGGCTTCCAACCGTCCTGGAGATGATGTGTATAATGCTGCGTTTTATTACCAAAGTGTTACATTCCGAGGAGCGGGTGGGACGGCGCCTTTAAATTACGGAGTGTTTGTCTTCCTGACATACAGATAAGAACAGAGGACACCGCATGGAGGAAAATGATTGGGCTTTTGTTACCGATATAAAATTTGAAAGCCTGAAAAAAATGCATCTATAAAAAGGCAAAATATGAAAATGGTTTGCCAACAGAAAGTGATTTATTAATATAAGTGATAGCGCAGGCCTTATTGGTTAGTGGACTGTGATCGAAGATTCATCATAAAATGGCATAACTATTACTCAGTACAAAGTGGGCACGCCACCGATTTTTGTCAGGGCTGCCAAGTATAGATTGACTTTTGCTGAGGGGTTATTAATCTTCACCCCAGCCTGGCTTGAAGTATGGAATGATTGATCACCTAGATTGGAAAATGGTTCAGCTGCCCCGTAATGATGCATAAGATGCATAATATCATAGGGGCGGCATTGTGATGAAGCACGCATTGATTTTCAGCGCAAAAATCGCCTTCATCTTTTAATTCCAACCGGTGGATTCATCAAGCCTGTGATACCATCTCTTTTGAGATATTGCTTCACGTTGAGTTCTTCCGCAGAGCTGATTCATCAGTGTCTGGTATAACCCTACGTTCTTGCGAAGCAGGCCCATGGAATAACACGGCGCAAGCTGATATTGTCTCCAACGAGATATTATCGCCCGCTTGATGAATATACCCCTGGGTCTTATGAAATTGCACACTAACAAATGGTCTGCTGGAAACTTATTTCTCCTCCTTTATACAAACAAACCGTTAATTTAGGAGTTGAATGTGAAAAATCTAACAGTATTAAACACAAAGCATCGTTTTACTCATTTCCACCCATTAATAGTAGTTTTGTTGGACTGAATTGATTAATGCTCGCTCCTAAGGTAATGTATTAGCCGCACATAATGGAAAATGGCTGTAAATGACTTGTGTGAATTGCTGCTGTTGCAATATATAAAGTATATTTCTTTGTGTATTTTATTGATTTAAAAGATGGTTTGTTCCGAGGAACAAAGCATTTTTCATTGTTAAATGAGAAACAATTGACTAGACGTTTAATTGTTATACTGTTAGCAATTGAAGTGTACAGCAGCCTACAAAAGTCATTCTCAGCAACAGTCTTTAAAGGGGCATGCCAGTCCTTTTTCCATATTAAAAAATATGGAAGTCCATTTACCCAGGACTAGCATGTAAGTCAGTGTATGAGTTATTGCAGTTAGAAAATGAGTCTTCTCTTCTTTTCTGTTAATGTCCCCTGCTGCCTCTACGGGAAGCAGATAGCATCTGTGATGGACCCTGTAGAGACGGATGGTCTCTGCCGTCAATAGCTCCAGCGATCTCCTATGGTCCCCTCGGTATGCTCCAGACTTCCAGTAACCAAGTAGTTACACTCCACGATGAAGTGTCCCTTGTCCCCAAATCACAGACACGGTCTTAGGCTTGAACAAGTAAGACTCTCTTTTATTGTACACCAAACACCAACTTTATACATGAGACCATCTTGAAATAAACAGGGTGAACAATACATAAATACATTAGCTAAAACACTTTAACTGGCACCAATCAGGAGAGGGCTAGAACAGGGAGCAACCAATCACAGTGCAGGGGGTGTGGTCAGGGGCGGCCCATGTCCCATTAACTTAGGGACCCATCAAAAGGGGAGCTACCCTCCCTACCATATATGGATATCCGGGGGTGTGGCTGTAGCAACCAATAGGGAAGGTGCCTACCTAGCAGACCCCTACAACCTTGCCACAGATGCTCCTGTGACAGCGTCCATCAATACATTTCTCGCACATGGTCAGGAGTGCCTCTGTGGATATTAATGGAAGCAGCAATGAGATGTATGCTATGTGGCATGCATATGATTAAATGCTGCAACTCATACTGATTTCAATGGGAACAGTACTGAGAATGTCCAAGGAGTCTACAGTCTAATGCTTCCTGGTTTCAGTAGAGGCTGCCCGTGAAGACACAATTCAAAGTCCCTGAAAACCCTAATGAAGAATGCCTATTAAGGAAGTCTGTGAGAACTTTGATATACATTTATCAAAAATCAAACAACTACTTACCTAAGATAGTAGCAGCAACCCCGCGGCTGTCCTCCTCGTTCATAGTCTGACAGTTCCTGCCACTGAGCTTCTCGGGATCCATCATACAAGCAGCAATAAACATACATGGTCGACACCATCATGCACCAGCCCACCAGGCATTTCTCCAGAGTGCCTGATGCCCAGTCCATAGTCTAGGCCCTCACCTCCTTCTAAGACAGAACACCATGATATGATGTCATATCCCAACACACAACGAGAGGACTGCAGCCACGGAACTAGGTTCTGAATGGTGGCTGTAGAGCTGCCTAAGGTCTGGCTTGGGGCAGTGTCCACTCTAAACACGTCACTGACCAAACACAGCCCAACTTTTAGTTTAGTGGGGAAACCCTAAGGGGCTGATCTCTACTTTAATAGTGCATTCAGAATCAGTAAGACCTTTAGAAATGTGGGCAACTTGTGTGTTTCAGGTTCCTTGGGAAAACATCAGGAGAGAACTGATTGAAGACAAGAAACTCGGCCCTGAAATTGTGGACCAAATTGGTGAATATATCAGACTGAACGGTATGAAACATGGAAAATATCCTTAAAGGTGCTGACGAGACTAAAGGCTGTTTGTGATTTCAGTGCTCTTTTTTTTTTTTTTGCATACGTTGCAACGCAAACTAATTGGTTTTTGATCTGGCAAAAAGATTTTATCTCTTGAAAGTTAATTAAAATGTTGTAATGCCTATGGACATACATCAGAAAAAAAACAGAATCTGAGCCCACTGAAGCTGAAACATAAATTATAGATGCAGATCCTCCTGATCACGCCTGGTAAGTGTATTTCAGGATAGAAGAACATATTAGATTGCGTACCAAATAGAAAATGTTGAGGCCAATATAACTACAAAAAATTTACAACGTTTCTTAAACCAAAAAGTCAAAACATTATTCAAACAAGATTCTTTTTTAATTTTACTTATTTTTAATTAATGCTTTGCTGTTAACTCAAATATAAGCATGTCTCTGAAATTTAGAGCTGGGCTACCAAAAGAAAGTTTCAGGTCCAGTATCAATTTAGGGATGAGGTCTGCACCCGGTGGCAGCACATTATGTTAAATCTGCAGGGTTCTCTCCATATTCTTAGAAAACCCAGGCTAGAGGAAACAATCTAGAGGAGGTATTGATGTTTTGTGCAGTTGAAATCTTAGTGTCTGCCACCCCATTTACCCCCAACGTCATCTTCTTCCCAGGCCCACACATTATAAATGGCCGCGCCTGTGTCTGACTCGGTTTGATTCACTTTCTACCTAGCATGACCATTGATACCATCTGTAGACTCACCATCGTCTTCCTGCCATTGATCTTCCCCAAATTTGAATGCCCTAATTGGCACCCTGTGCAAACTTCTGTGCACTGTTTTGTGATCCTCATTTTAACCACACCTATTGCTATCATGTCTTCCATGGTTTGGGCTAAGTCTCTTAGTTCCAGTGAAGGTCAAAGTTAATGACTGTGGCCTGTGGATAAAGCATAAAGACATGGTTTGGACAAGTTTTGTGTGGAGGAACTTGCAGTGGCCTGCACCTTAACCTCATTAAACACCTTTGGGATGACTTGGATTGCGAGCAAGGCCTTCTCATCCAACATCACTTCCTGATCTCCGATTAATGCTCATGGTTTTGGATGGAATATCCAACAAACTCATAAAGTTTTGATGGTCAGGTGCCCACGTACCTTTGGTCTTATCATTATTATCTTTAATTTATATAGCACCAGCAATTTAGGCAGTGCTTTTTACAATATATATATATATTCTTGGGGCATGACAAAGCTAGAGCTGACAGACTAAGATGAACCGATACATTTGCTTAAAATCATAAGGCATTTAGAGATTTCCTAGATAGAATGAGGGGGTTGCATAAGAGACAGATAACTTCTAGTTGCAAAGCGAGAGCTCTTCAGAGGTATTGGGTAACCCAAGTGAAATCTTGTAAGTGGGAAAAGAAAAAGGGCATAAGTGAAGAAGAAAGCCATGGCCTATGGGAAGAGCGTAAGGATCGAGTAGATGAGTGTTTTGTTAAGAGGGCAGAAATGTATGGAGGGCTTTATATGTTACTACAAGGATTTTAAATTGAATAGTATATGTTTCATAAATAACTGACTGATCGACTTTAATAACATACTTTGGTCTACTCATCTTTATCCCTTTGATATGTTTTTGAATACAACTTTTTAAAAAAAACAGCACACAGATAAAATTGTGGCATGGCATTCTAAAGAGCTCTGAATGAATTGTGACTTACAGCCAAAGGCTTCTATTGTATCCGCTGATTACTACCTTTTATGAATTCCTGTGTTTAGATTTTTATCTTTACGAGAAAGATTCAGTTGTTCTTTCTTTTCTTATGTGAGACATTAACAAAAAATAATAAGTTGGCAACTGTGTCCATTTTTTTTCATGGTTATTTTTAGAGAGGTCCTAAGCCTTGCTAAATAGTATTCAGGATAACTAACTTCAATCCAGCATATCGCATATGACACAAAAATATATATATTGGAATATTTCCCTAGAAGACTGGGTTAGGATAACAGAGCCATACATGGAAACTTTCCGGGTTTTGCTTGGAGACGTTCTGGTCTTTAGGGCACCACCAGAAAACTTTGGGTCACAGGAGCAGCAGTCTTCTATCATGGTTACATGGATCTTAGTTATTCTGAACTGTGAAACAAGCAAAAAAAATATGACATTAATACAATTTCTGGATTCAACATGTTTAAATTAGTTTATAATTGCTTAACTTACAACAATGGCTGTCTGAGAGTCATGTGCAAATACTTTTGATGTGTTGTATATTATGCTTTGGACCTGCAGGTGGAGTGGAACTGATAGAACAACTTTGTAAGGACCCGAAACTTTTGCAGAACAATGTGGCTATGGAAGGATTGCTTGACCTGAAACTGCTGTGCAAATACTTGAAAATCTTCGGTATAACAGATAAGGTATCTAGATTGTACTTTCTCTCTAGTTCAAACAGTATTGGCTGTCTATATGCATGCTCCAATTTGCCCACTTGATTTGCATCATGAGTTCTCTTGAATATAAAATATTATTGGGTCTTTTTAATATTTTTTATGTTGTTTCCCATTAGATTTCTTTTGACTTGGGTCTCGCTCGTGGTTTAGACTATTACACTGGGGTCATTTATGAAGCAGTGCTGCTCCCTAGTCGAGAAGGACTTCAACCACAGCAGAACAGTAATCTGGAAGATGTGGCCAGCATTGGTAGCGTAGCTGCTGGAGGACGTTATGATGACCTCGTTGGGATGTTTGATGCCAAAGGCAAGAATGTTCCGTGTGTGGGTATCAGTATTGGGATAGAGAGGATATTTTCGATTGTGGAGAAAAGGGCCATGGTAAGAAACATTGCTTTATGCACATTGTTGTCCAAATATATATTTAGATATATATTTGGAATTAAAAATTAATTCCAAAGTGACATTTAGATTGATGACATTTTATGTTTCTTCAAAGCCTGAATTGCTCTCCTAAATTAACTTCTTCTTCTTCATTGTTTGGTTTTTCCACGTGGCTAATACACATGTCTATCCTGTCTCTTTATTTTAATAAATCATCTGGGGTATGTAATTATCCTGCTCCTTCCATCCCTTCTGCTTTCTACAACCTCTTCTCCACTACCCAGCCTGTTCATCCTTTGTATTTGTCTTGTTCTTTGTTTTTCTGAGCTTTACCTTGTTTTATTGGTTGGTCCTATCCAGAATATAACTGTATTCATGGGACCTTTCTACACTGAAAAGAAAGAGAAACATATGGGAGGTAAAATTAATGTGCCCCCCAGCTTCAACAGCTAGTCTGTGCCATCATTGTCCCTTGCCCCCCAACATAAACCCTGAAATCACACACATTTCCATCTCACCCCACTTACACATCCATGCTCACACACACAAAAGTACACATCCATGCTCACACATGCACAAGTACACAATCCGTGCTCACACAAGTACACATCCATGCTTATATATATATATATATATATATATATATATATATATATATATACACACACACACACATATACATGGTCCTACCTCCTTTCCGACCCCCACTTACCTCTCACCGCTCCTGCAGCTTGCTATTTGGCCGCGTCGGTGACCCCCGATACGCTCCTATCTCCCCATGCCGGTTCATAATAGTTCAGAAAGGCCCCTTTCCGAAAAATGTTGAACCGGTACGAGGAGACAGGAAGAGGGGGTTGCGATCACTGCGACCCCTGTAGTTACGGCAGTGTTCAGGGCATGTTACAAAAATCTGAGACTAGTATAAAATAGTATAGTTATTTTATATTTGCATTTTTATCATCTTGATATTGTATATTTTATGTATTTATGGCCTTGTTGAGAGAATTGTTAATATAATTGAATATTCGAATACCACTAAAGCAATTTTTAAATGTAATAGATCATCAAGCTTTTGGAAATTACCTGGTCTTGTTTGACTGCATTCTGGTACATTTTCTGTTATGTTTTTTGTGGATCCTGTGTAACAAACAAAATAAAAGGGTTTCTTTAATCATTTTGCATTGTTTTCTTATTTTGATTTAGGACTCAAAAGAAAAAGTCAGAACCACTGAAACGCAGGTCCTCGTAGCATCACCCCAGAAAATGTTCTTGGAAGAGAGGCTGAAACTAATTTCCAAACTCTGGGATTCAGGAATTAAAGTGAGTGCATTTACATCATAGATGGGATATGTCAATAATAAAGAAATATTATTAGTATACCAAATATATCACTAAACTTACATGCAACAGTGTTTATATAGACATTTTTTGTCCACTCAATATACTGTCAGGATGATCAAACTTTAATCTGGGAGTATGTGTCACAGAGGTTCATTCGGCATCTAATCCTTAACATAAATGTAACCACGCACATGCTCCCTATATACAACTCACAGTAAAAGCATACATCAACATACACACACCATTAACACTCTGCATCCCCTCTAAGGAGCATGTGTGCACAGATTTTTTTAACCCCTTAATGACAAAGCTCGTACATGTACGGGCTCAAAATGCATTGTTTTCAATGGGTTTAGGGACCGCCCATTGTCCTTAAGGGGTTAAATACCAGTCTCACTGCTTAACTCACTGTTATTTATTTATCCATTCATTCATTCACACATTTGTGTTTGTTTGCATTGCAAAGGGTGCCACATTTGTTTTTTTCTTGGCATGCTTTCTCACTGAAAATGCCACAGTGGATCTGTTCTGGTTGTCCCTCCTCATAGGAAGGCTGATAAATCTCTACTGCTACACCCACAGAAGATATAAACCTCTAGCTAAACTCGTGGCCGGGGAGGGGTGGAAATTGTTTCTTATACCTTGAGCACCTCTAGTGAGGGTAGCCAAAGTCAATGTCCTTGTGACTGGAAATGAGTGGGGAAGTCCATAGCGGCTCTTAACCTACAACACAAGTTGAGTGCTGGATACTGCCCTCATTTTGTTCCTGATACTGTACCTCTGGCTTTAAAATAAAATGGAGCCTCTGATCCAGGTGTGGAGCCTTTCCAGATCTTTCCATAATCTATATGTTTGTAAGCTATATGTTCCCCACTTTTCCATAAAGGGGGGTAGTGGGGCATTAGTTTTGCTATTAAGGAGACTATAGAGCCACGAGATCCCATGGGGTGTCTTCCCCTGCACAAAGATGTTCAAATGGAGTTAATTGTCTTTTGAATTTATGTTTTTGTGAAAGTTTCCCCCAAAAAATAGTGAGTTGGTGGTATTGGAAGGTATGGGGCACCATGGGGCGAGTGTCATTCATGATGTTATCAAATGAGTTGAGCATTGTTCCTGTTGCCAAGTTGTTAAGCGTAAAGGGGGCATCTGTAGAGGTGGCGAGAAAGTCTCTGTTATTTTGCCCCGGGAGGAAGTCTGGATTGTGGAGCCAGGTAGAGCGACACGTCCCACTTCCTGTATGTTGCATGAACCATTATGTGTAATAACAGAAACCTGTCTTAATAACCATTAGCAGTCCTACACCTGCTAATATAATCTGCATCCTTTCTTGCAGGCAGAAATGCTTTACAAGGAAAATCCCAAATTTTTGAGCCAGCTGCAGTATTGTGAAGATACAGGAATCCCGCTGGTGATAATTATTGGAGAGCAGGAACTGAAAGATGGCAACGTTAAACTAAGAGTTGTTGCTACTCGAGAAGAGGTGAGAAAAGACTTTAAGAAACTTAAAGATTGCATCCCTTTGGCTTCATGATTTTGGAACACATTCATGCACCTTAGATGTTGCTTCTGGAGTTGGTTGCGGGAACAGTATAACAATATAATTTCTTTTTGGTTTTGATATGTGCCGAGATGAAAACATTTCAACTAACTGGCGTATTTATCGGCATATAACACGCACTTTTATAACTAAACTACGAAGCTGAAACCCTACCTGCGTGTTACACGCCGATGAATGCTAGAGCTGCACGATTTGCAGCCACGTCTCCCTCTCTTCCGGTCCTGGGGAGGGCGCGTGTTATACGCCAATAAATACGGTTATTTAATACGGAATTTAAACTTATATTGTAAACAGATGTTATCAAAATATTTTTTTTTTTTTATTAAAGGTGGATGTCTCAAGTGAAAATCTAATAGAAGAAATAAAAAGGCGAACAAGTTAACCATGGTCTGTCAAACTTCCATCTGTGAAAATATGACATCGTGGCACAGTCTCTACGTCTTAGATGCAACTGCGCATAAGAACTGTATTTTTATGGAAATATTTTATTTATTCAGAAAAGTAAACTGGCATTTATATGGCACCTTTTTTTGTTAAAATTCTTATTAGAGACAGTCAATAAAAGAATAAAAGAAGTGTGAATTTTTGTTCTTGCTCTTCTACATCTAAATGCAGAATAAGTACAAGATGTGAACAGACTTTTGTGTTTCCATTCTTCACTGTGTTTCACAAGCCTTTATGCAACACTCTAAAAGAGCGCTCGTTAAAAGGGATCAACTGTGGAATTTATTAACTACACCTAGACAGGACCACTTTTGTCATATTCCCTGGTTTAAGCTTGGACGAGCTTTAAAGAGTAATACATGTTTTGGCACGTATCGTCGTGTATTGACGGCTACTCCCAGTAGCTGTACATCGGTACTAGCAGGTGTAATGAAACTTTTACCAAAATCGGATCAATTGGTTGTCAGTTTGGTATTCTGCCAGATCCCTCTATAAAAACATACAGGGGAGACTTGCCTATCATCTCCATTAAAGGGCAAAGGATGGTTAAGGTGTCCTCTTGGCAGGGCTCATGTCTTTTTTTTATGGAAGGCTGGGTCAATGTTCTATATTTTGATATAGTTAGAGATGTAAACATATGCGTTGTACATACAGTATATTTAATTACACACACACCGTAATTAGGTACACTACACAAAATATGACAGGTAGGCATACATAAGAAGGTTCAATGTGATATTTATGTGAAAGAAACACCCTTTTTTTGTAGTAATTAAACATTTCGTTATTAGTTACCTGTGTGGGATCTCATGGGCTTCATAGTGTGTCCCTGAATGGCAGAAATAAAATGTGGTCACCCGCAAACAGAGGTCTGACTACAAGACTAAGATCCAGATCACCCACAGCGCTGCAGGGGACCTGGATCCTCCTCTCTGGCAGCCTCTGCTGCTGCTGGCACTTCTGGTCACAGAAGCCCTGGCGGAACCAACAGGCAGCAGAGGTTGTCTACGCCCATTGCGCAGACGTCCACCGGCTGCCCCCACTAGACACCACGGAGTCTGAAGGCTGAAGGACAATTGGGGGGGCACAGAGTGGCATATAGGGGGTTAAAAGGCATTACTATAGGCAGAGTGACATATAGGGGTTGAAAGGCATTTCTGTAAGGAAGAGTGGCGTATAGGGGGTTAAAAGGCATTTCTGTAGGAAGAGTGGCTTTAGGGGGTCAAAGAGGATTTCTGTAGGAAGGAGTGGCATATAGGCATTCCTAATTCTCAGCTCGCTACCGGAGCCTTCCCTTGCGGAACGGGGCCAGGACTGCACACTGACATCAGTGGGCGGTCCCGCTGACGTGGGCAGTCCAGATGATGTTGGTGTACGCTGCCGCTGACGTCGGTGGGTGGTCCCGCTGACAACGGCGGAGTTCCTTGCGATGTAGGTGGCGTTCCCACTGACGTTGGGGGAGTTCCTGCTGACGGCAGCGGGAAACACCCCCTTTTGAAGGAAAAAATGGCAGAGTGGCAAGTCAGGGGGCAGATGTGCATAACTGGAGGGCAGATTGGCAAATAAAAGTCAATAAAAACAAAAAAAACTAATTTTCTCAACCAAGGTTTTTATTAAATATGAAAAAAATTGCTTACATGTGCATTAATATTTACTAGTAAAACTTTTTTGAGCAAATAAGGTAATCATTGGAGTATGAAAATTCCTTGTTCCCGAATGGGTTAAAAACATCACACAAACCCAGTAAATATTTATGAAAATATTAAATATGTTTTTTTGTTTTTTTTAGTATAAATACACTAGAACATAAATACGTGGTAAACCAAGTGGTAAAACTCTCCATTTTGCACCTCTGGCACACCTGCTTTTGAGGACCACAAATCACATGACTCCCAATCGTTGGCACCAACGTATAACAAATCTATTTCACTACTAGTTACATAATACCGGTAATTTCTACATTTTATGAACACCGGCCATTGATTAATATACCGTATATTGTGTTCATGGAGATTAGATCTGCACTATGTAACTTCATATAACTGGCTTACTGAGAGATCTCAAACTGACCACTAGAGGTCGGACTTTCCATGTGTGCCAATCACAAGATGGCAAACGACCCACTAGCAAACGGAGATGCAGAAAATCCAGTCGTAAGATGGAGGAAGCGCCACTCGTGAACAATGTACGTGGGGGACATTTGTGGCATTTGTCCCGCACATATTTCTATCCAAAGTAAGTCATTGCGTCAAAGTACATATTCAGCTGCTGTATCAGCGTTTAGCTTTTCGTTTGTGCCTTGTTATTGGCCTAGCAGGCTAACCCCGCCCACTCGATTGTGAATGGCTAATTCCATGCATATATTAACTCCAGTTTGACTTGACTGTGCAGCTGAGCAATTTTTTTACAAGAATAGCTAAGATAACCTTCATAATAATGCAAACAAATCAAGTTATTCAATAAAATATACATAGAAGAGTCAAATATGACAATAAAAGAAAAGGGCTCAGTAACTCGCCATAACCTTTAAATCACGGCATTTCAGGTGTTATATATATCGGAGCAGACTGCTCAGTACTTTGTGTTGTATGAAAGGAGAGAAGGTTAGCACTCCCCTTGACAAGGATGGAAGAGGCCCTTGTGGCCTTCACAACACATATACGGTTAAGGCAGCGCCACTTACTTCGTGGCATCTTAACCATGTTTTTTTTTTAGTATTCTTAGTAACTTGGACCTTCATCAGAGACCGCTGTAAATGTGATCATCGCCATAAACAACATGGGGTATTTTAACTGATTGGTTCATTGTTCTGGTCAAAGGGACTCACAATGTTATATAAATAATAATATCAAGCATATCTATAATATTCGGACATTATGCAAGGCACTGTTGTCTCTGTTTCTGTAAGTTTATCAAATAGCTTAGATGCCTTGTTTCCAGTTGGCGATGCCCAGCCACATGCTACATGCGCGTAACAAAAGTAACATGAGGCCGTGCACATCCAGCCAGCGGCCGCAGCTATGTAATTAGGCTGCCGCTAGGCAAATGCTAGAGGGCCGGCCCAAGACATAATTCCGCTTGGAGCAGAGTTTAAAATGCCGCCACCCCCCCCCACCTCCCCCACCTTTCAGTAGTCCTGCGGTAAGTCTCCCTGCTCTGCCACGGTGCGCGCTGCTTTACTGCTGAGCGCGGGAAATTACGTAATATTCCGGCGCTCAGCATCACAAGCCGGCACCGAGACCGAGCTAGAGGGCTCGCAGAGGAGAGAGGGCGCCCCTCTCTCTACTCCGCTAAAAAAAAACAAACAGGGCACTTGGGCCGGCCCTACTTCTCTACTTCTCCATGGTAGGGCCAGCCCTGGCCGCCATGTCATCAGTCCAGCCCTGAAAGAGACCTCCATTCGCATGTGCAGAAAATACTACTTTTGATTTCAATGGGAACATGTTCCTGCTACTGATTGGCTGCTTCAAGCACCCAATGAGTACTTGCTACTGTAGAGCTGCAGCTTCTACTAAAGGAAAGTTGTCTGTGGTTTTTTTTTTTTATACATTTTTTTACAGGGAGATTGACCCACACAGAGCGAGATACTTGAGAGGCCTGTATGACTAATGTGCTGTTTTAAAGCCGGTTTTAATTTTTAATTAATTTTTATTAATTTTAAAGCCGGTTTTAATTAGGTGACCCCTTTCTATATGTATGTAACCCACATTTTATATAATGCATTTCACTTTTAATAAAAAAAAGTGTATTTATTTAAATACCAGTATTCTGTTTATCGTTTTTTTTTTAATACTATAATATTTTTAGCTGTCATTTTATTAACTGAGGCCCTGTGAAGCGTGTCAGACACCGATGCTGCGGGTTATGTCAGGCACTGATGCTGCGCGCCCCCCCCCCTTTTTTATTGCACTTCCTGTCATTCTAATGACTCGACTTTCTTGCGCATGCGCGGCTTGCCTAACCGGCTTTCGTTTTCATCATGGCGGACAGAGCGCAGCTGGAGCAGGCCATATCCCAGCAGGGAGAGAAGGTGAGACAGCTGAAGCAGGACAAAGCTGCCCAAGACCAGGTACGTAACAGATAGACACAACGCTGCATGCCAGGCCGCAGAGAGCCGGGAATTTGCCCGGTGCAAGGTTACGCATGGAGGGTTCTGGGGTATGCTGTCTGTCGGGGGGTGCAGGGGCCTTGTCAGCGTGACAGCGGTGTGTGTCAGGGAGAAGCGAGCATGTTTCTGTCATACACGTCACGTTATATAACGGGACCTGTGAATAACGTGAGAGAGAACCGGTCTAATGGGTGACCAAGCAGGATATCCGTTCTACGTTTCCATGTGCTTATCATTCATGTGCTTATCATTCATTCATTTACTGCAGCACCGATCCTCCTCAGTGCTGCAGCAGCACTGACAGGAAGCTGGATATGTTTCTAAAAATGCTGTGGCAGTGAATGTATCCGCAGACATGTCAGATGTCAGTCAATTCCTGGTGATCATTAAGTGAAAACAGAACAGATTATTAATAATGGATTCTAGAAGAATGGGTAGAATTCTAGTGTTTTATTCTGGGGGGTTTTCTTGCTTTTTTTTTTTTGTCTGACCCCGAATCTGGCTTACTGATGATAAACGCATCACGTCGTCCACCGTATAACCGTCTCCGCTAGTGACAATGTTACAAATGCTACGCTGTAAAAGCAGCATGGATGCTTTGTGAGTTATCTGCAACATGCTGCGTTAAAACCTACTATTTGACAGATAAAGAACCATTTGGCCCATCTTGTCTACTCCTGATGTAAAGACTTATTGGTCTCTTTTTGGGACAGCAATGCGGCTTTCCCATGCATATAAATTCCTTCACTGTACTAATCTCTATCGCTTCTGCTGGGAGGCTGTTCCCATTATCTACCACCCTCTCAGTAAAGTAAAACATCAAAGTTTAGGACCCTCTAGTTTTCGATGATAACTTCGTGTTCCAATATTTCTCTCGCTTTGAACTAAACCTCCCTCCTGTACTTTAACTCCCTTTTATTTATTTAAATGTCAACCTGGCCTCAAGGACTGCAAAGAGATGAGGAATTCTGGGTAACTTTATTTGGCTTATTCACTTTAAACCATTATTATTGCGCGGTCTGTGCTCCAGCTGGAATACCCAAAGTCTATCGTTTGACGTCTTGGCTGTAAGTAAACCGGTCCTGCATCCCTGTTATAGATGTCCTGCAATCCGGTATAACTATTACATCATCCAACTTGTGTCATGGGAGCTTCGGCTCTTGTACAGAATGATACTGTCTTTTACAGTGCCTTTGATCCTGACCTTTTACGATGTAGTAAATGCTACTTAATATATGCCTATATAATGTATATCATCGGGAGAGGATTATGCACCGTGTGCACTCATGCCTGGTCTGTTTTGGGTGCAGACCGTCTGGTCTATAACTGCACCTCGTTGTAAACATTGTTTAAATGAGTATCGCTAGGCGTATGTACAGAGTGGCTGAACAGTAAGAAGGTGCGGCGGAGGGTGTGAGGCAGGAATAGGTAATGCAAGGGTTAATGGGAGCTATCTCTTCCGATAGGCACTCTCTTCCGATAGGAGAGAGCTAGACATCCCTGCTGGATGGACAATGCAAGGCTATAGAGCCCTGCCTGCTGGTCAGTGTGATCAGTGCAGTGGAGATTGGAGGGAAAAGGTTAAAAAAAATATATATTTTTTTTTAATGAAATATGAATACAAATGAAAATTAAATACAGTGAATTCAGTGATGTCACTGCTGCCAAAAGGTATATCTATCCATATTGCACTAACTAATGTATATAAAAGCCATGACATCCCATGATGTATAATTTGTGTGGGTACAAACACAGAAAAGGGGAATCTTAATTAAACCAACGTAGGGTACTAAAAAACCTTGTACGGAAAGGGTTCATATTTAAATTGCTGCACAGAAGTCTCAACCGTTGCTTATTTCATGTATGTTTAAAGTCCATGTGTATTTAATCGTTTGTGCTGAAATGCTGTTCTGATTTCCTGCGCCGAGGAAATTCTTGACTATCTTTTAGTGAAATTAAGCAATTTATTTAAAAATAGCATGTTATCCTGTGTGTGTGTGTATATGTATGTATGTATGTATATATATATATACATATTGATTTTTTTTAAAATCTGTTTGTTTTCTGTTGGATTTTTAGATTGCTGAAGAAGTTGCAAAGTTGCTCGAACTTAAGGCACAGTTGGGACCAGAAGATGGGAAACACAAATTTGTTCTCAAAACAGCAAAGGTAATCGCTCAAAACTCAGTACTTGTTTCTCTTTCCTTCAGTTAACACATGTTATTTATTCTACAAAAGTAAGAAAATGAACAGTTATAATGAATACATTAATGTTAAACATCATCTCCCTTTTCACTGTATCTCACCAAAGCTAAAAAAAAAAGGAGAAAGAACTTCCACTAGCACTTCTATAGAAAATCCAAGTCAACAAATCATCCAACCTGACAGTAAACCACCCACACCTTTAAAACATTAATTAAAATAACAATTTTCTCTATCTTTGTCATCATACATTAAAAAAAAGGAAAAAAGCAGCTCAGGCTGGCCAACTAATTTGTTAATCATCTCGAATTTGGGTCTCCTCTGTAAGCTTGGCCACCCAAGCTTCCACCATAGGATCAAGGAGAAGATGATAAATCCAAATCCATAGAGAGAGAAAAGGAGCCCCAACCCAACTATTTAGCCACAGTACTTTTTTGGGAGAATATGGTCCCCTTAGGGCATCCATAGAAGTTTCCACCACGCTAATTCCTTCAACCAATGATCTCTTGGATAATTTTACCATCGTTTGTGAATTGGAGTGAGACCACATAGCTGTATTGTGACCGTTGACACAACGCTTTCTTTGTCGGTGGTAGATCTGATTGTAGAGGTTGTAATATTGCTCACAATGTACCAGGGTAACTATTTGTTCTTCTCTAGGGCACCAGAGATTACAATCCAAAACAAATGGCCATCCGCGAAAAGGTATTTAGTACCATCATAAAGTGTTTCAAGCGCCACGGAGCCGAAACCATCGACACTCCTGTGTTTGAATTAAAGGTGAGGATCGGTTCGATTAGGGATTGCGTAAAAAAAGTCAAGCGTTTTTCCACTTTTGTTAGATGTTGCTTCCAAACAGCTAGTAGGTGTTTTTTTCCATGTCATTTGCCCCTTTAAATGTTTCCATGCGAGAGGACGTCAGTCCCTGAATTTACAGCAGCCCCTTTGAATTGTGTGTGTGTATATAAATGTATATCCATATTTTTTTCTCCTATTGTTTTTTGTTAATATAGGAGACATTAACTGGCAAATATGGGGAAGATTCGAAGCTTATTTATGACCTGAAAGATCAAGGAGGAGAGTTACTGTCTTTGCGTTACGATCTCACCGTATCCTTTTTCGCGTTTTCCCTTAAAAAGACAGATGAACATAAACTTTGATGTGCTTTTGTATTCTTAATGGAAATTAATATTTCTCAGCCATTGCGTAGAAGGAATGCATTATAAGTTTGCAAATTTTATCTTCTAGGACATTGGCTGCACTGAGTGTTTTTCTATTGCACAACAAGTTGTATCTTCTTTACCTTAAAACCCAAATTTTGAAAACTGTCGGCAAGATTCAGTTTATTCAAATATTATAGTTCTTAACTCTCATGCCAGGTACCATTTGCCCGTTACTTGGCTATGAATAAAATTACCAATATTAAGCGTTATCACATTGCTAAGGTTTACAGAAGAGATAACCCAGCTATGACCAGGGGTCGCTACAGAGAGTTTTATCAGTGTGTAAGTATGCTAATATTCTTTTCTCTTACAAAAATATATTTAATGTAAAGACAACTGATAAATGCCAATTTAATTCACAAGCTTAGGAAGTTACCTTTTTTGACGCCGAGTAATGTAAGAGTTCAATAGACTTATTGTAACTTGATATATTGTTTCCCCTTTGTTACTATTGTATATATGATTTATATTATCTATAAATCTGTTTATGAATGCTGTACTATCCCTGGGAAAAGCTATCCGCTGACTGCGTATATTACAGGCAGGATCTGGACTAATGGAAAACTCTCCAAAATATAAGCCTTGTCATTTTTTGTTGTATTTTTTGAGCTACATACTGAAGGCATCCAACAGTTCCCTGTATTAAACTGCAGATTTTTTAGTATAAATAAGGTTATCGTTTTATAAAAGGAATTATTTTACAGTGAGAGAGAGTATTTGTTCTGTGGTTTGTTTGGTTTTTTTTTCTATAAAGACAAATGGTGATGATTTGTTGTTTTTCTGTAAATTTACCATAACTGTGTTTCGCGTTCCCACTAGGATTTTGACATTGCTGGACAGTACGACCCGATGATTCCTGATGCTGAGTGTCTTAAGATTGTGCATGAAATACTCAGTGAGTTGGAACTGGGAGAATTTCTGATTAAGGTGATTAAATAACCCCAGGCTACATGATAATGCATCCACTAAACCAAAATAAACCTGAACCACAATGATTCATTTGGAAAGAAGATACTCGAGTATCGTCATCAACAGTATCTAAACTAAAATCATAAGGGGCATTCGAGTTTTAGCTACACATCTTATGGATTAAAAAAAAGGAAGTGGTTATATCTGAGCGGCTCTCTGTACATCCAGCAGCCATGTTTAGAATATCCGTCTCCCCTTGAAATCCATATATGTAATAATTTATCTTGACATGCAACCCAGCAGTATTAATGACAGAAAACCCAGATACAAATACAATAGTAATATTGTCTCAGCTTATTCCCCGACGAATAACTTGTTCGTATCACAAGTATCAGACCATCAGTGTCACCAACTTCACCTGAAACAAATCCTTTCCAATTGGATCAAAAGGCAAAGATTTAGAATACAACATTTTCATAACTAAGTATTGTGCCTTAAATGCCAAGCAAATGTCCCCCCCGCAGTGGAAGTGAAAAAGATCATCAAATATCAATTGAACTCCAATTATTGCGCAACTCCAATATATCGCTACGTGTTTGGGGCCCATAAATAAAAGCCCTTTTATCAATAGAAAAGCATATGATTCTCAGTTTCGGGCAGTTTTTGTAATAATCTATATTAATTAGCAGTTATCAGAGGAAAGCGCTTTTCTGTAACATGCATAAAATAAAATGCCAGGAGCTTGACATAAGACTAGGCTCTCTTGTAATAAAGCCATGTATTGTTTTCACACATCTCAACTAAATTCATTACTTACATTTATAGAGGATGTGAGATACACCTGTATTATATTAAAAGCCAGAAAGCCTTTTCTCTGTCCCTTTCTCCGTCAAAAGAACAGTTCTTATTCTTCTACTATAAAGTAGTAAAAAAGGAAAGTGCCACCCTGAAGAAGATGCTCCAAGAGATTCACTTAACTACCTTCGAGTCTCAAGGAAGGTGAAATGAAACATTTCCAAGCAGTCCTCCAGCAACTATCCATCTTTTCATAAAACACTGGTCAATGTCAATAATACTAAATGTATCCCTAACTTAAAAATCGGAATATGAAAAAGAAAAGTATCAATGCATACTTTTATTTAATTTTTTCTTATCCTGTAATGATCTGAATGGTGATCATTGTCCATTCTTCTGTTCATGCGCAGGTGAACGACAGGAGGATTCTGGATGGCATGTTCGCAGTTTGCGGCGTACCAGACAGTAAATTCCGTACCATCTGCTCTTCAGTGGACAAACTGGACAAGGTAAACTATATATGTATAGAATGCTGTCTTAGTAAAACACAGGTACATTACTGCTTTGTCAGCACTGACTTGAGTTGTCAGCTGTACATTAAGATCTACAAGTAATATTGGGATAATTAATTATATATTTTATTTCTATAAAATATTAAAGAATAGATTGCAATGGGAAAGAATTCAGGATTTTATTTTATTTTGCTTCTTTGGAAACCCAACAGACAAATGTATATTTTTAGAGTTTATTATTAACACATTGTTATTAATATTTATTATTATTTTTTAGTACCTTGTACTCAACACTCAAAATGTGTTTTTTTTGGAGAGGGGGGTTTATTATGCTTTGGATGAGTTTGGACAAATATCAAATAATCATAATGTCAGTGTGACCTTAAGACAAATTTAATGCACGCCTTTGTTTACAGACACCATGGGAGGATGTGAAAAATGAAATGGTGGGAGAGAAGGGACTTGCACCTGAAGCTGCTGACTTAATTGGAGAGTATGTACAGAACCATGGTGAGTTCCTGCAATCCCAACCAGTGACATGTACCTTTTAACCCCTGCACATGTACCTTTAACCCCGTGATCAATGATGGACCAGGTCACAAAAATAGTGATAAATCACTCCTACATCCCTGCTCTTGCTGAGATAGTTAAGGGCATTGTTGTTACTGCCTGCTTCATGACTAAAGCTGTCGGTTAAAAGGTCACCCTTGTACTTAACCCTAAGGGGTTAAATATATATTTAGAAATATATATTTATTTATTTTTCTTTAGAGACTTTTAATTGGTTTTAGTGTTGTGTGCGGTTAGTTAGTGGGGAATTTCTTAGTTTGTAGGGGTTAAAAAAACCCACACAAATACAAATCCTGGGTGCATAGAGATTTCCAAATCAGTGCAAATTATTTTTCATAAAAAATATCTTGGGTGTATGGATATGATTTTAAAAAGGCCCTGCATGTCCTTAAAAATATATATAAATTTGTTTGGGAATACCAGTTGAAAAAGAAGGAAATTGTTTTAAAAAGATATGAAGCTTGTTCTGCTCCTTTATGGTAAAACAGCTCTGGTCCTGAGAAGGTTGTAACTTCCATAGATTCATTTTAAGTTACTTTATGCAGAGTTTTGCAGAGATGGTGGATGTTTTATTCTTTATTATCTTTACCTATACAGGTGGGTTAAATCTCATTGAGCAGCTGCTGAAGGACCCAAAACTTTCACAGAACAAACAGGCTTTGGAGGGACTCAACGATATGAAAATCCTTTTCCAGTATCTAGAACTTTTTGGAGTGACTGATAAGGTACATAGAAGAAACAATTGACACACAGGTCTGAATGACTATTGTAAGGTATTGAATAAATTATTATAAATACAATATGCTTGTCACATGGGTATACTTAAGGCATTGTGGTTTTGACCCATGACAAAAAATTAGTTGTTTGTTACAGCTTACCATGATTTCCAGCACGGTACTCCGTTTCTTACGTAGGCGTCTACATGAGTAGCCACTATAAGGCGCGTACAGGAACAGAATATAAGATGGCTTTATACCCCTGAAACAGGCTATGAAACATAGTATTGGCTCTTTATACACCGTAATATGTTGTGATGTATTCAAAAGTGATACTGTTGATGACCGTACATAAGTGATACATTTAATGAGTACATGAACTGTTAATAGCCATAAGGGAATGTGGGGGGCAGGAGGGACTCTTTAGGTTAAGGCTGATGTTATGGGTTAAATGCACATAAAGGATGGACTTTGAATAGAAGGGGTAATATTTATGACTCGTCTTTGTCTCCCACTCTTTAATTTTCTAGATTTCCTTTGACCTGAGCCTGGCCCGTGGGTTGGACTATTACACAGGGATTATATATGAAGCTGTCCTGGTCCAAAACCAGGGAGCAACACAGCAGAATGACCATCACGAGGAGCCGGTTACTGTTGGCAGTGTGTCTGGAGGAGGGCGCTATGATGGTCTGGTGGGAATGTTTGATCCCAAAGGCAGGAAAGTCCCCTGCGTTGGGGTCAGCATTGGGATTGAGAGAATATTTTCCATCATGGAGCAAAAGGCAGAGGTAAATTGTTTTTTAATTACGGCGTAGATATGCTACCTTATATGCTAAAGCCACCGTTGTTGGGCTCCCCCCTTGGTTCCCAGTCTTTAATATACAACCCTTGCCATTAATACCATAACATAGAGATGATCTGAACCTAGGCTTGTCTAAATTTTTACTACATTGTTTCCTACTTTTACTGATTGTTTATAAACAACCATTATCTTTAGTCAGTGAGTTTAAATTGGATGTCCAAGTTATAATTGTACCCTTTCAACATACTTGTAGCCGAATGAGATGTGTTTAAAACTTTTAAATTAACACAACATTTCTCTAGGCTTCAGAAGAGAAGATTCGGACAACAGAGACCCAAGTACTGGTAGCATCTGCACAAAAGAAGCTACTGGAGGAAAGAATGAAGCTTCTGTCTGAATTATGGAATGCAGAAATCAAGGTAAATGATACTAGAAGACAGGAGGAACTACTACAACCTGTGTATTGGAGTGGGGCAAACAGAAGGGCCCGTCATCTCCAATCAGTCACAGACCCCCTCCTTGGACCTTGCATGAAGCTGGGCTTTAGTGTCCAGGTATCCACATTACTGAATTTGGGGAGTGGTGACCCCATTGCACGCATGAGATGAGGCAATGCGACATTCAGTGGCAGGGAGGCCCAGTCTTTAGGTTTGTACTGGGCCCCAAAATGCTGTGTTTTATATGTAAAAATATCTCTTATACATGGTAATGATGTGCCTTGGTATTATGTGATTTTTTTATTATTATTATTATTATTATATAGCACAAGTTTACTTGGTTCTCTTACAGTATGTATAGTCAAAGGGTCTGCAAAAACTAGAATGGACAGACACATTAGGTATAGAGAGCCCTGCTGTTTTTCACTGTAAGCTTGAGAGCTCTTATTCTGTAAATTCATCTTATTCTGTCAATTCTAGTTTCGTCATACCCTTTGAATGTATGTACTGTAAGATATATAAGTAACTTTTTTTCTTGGCCTAGAGGTGCCAGCAAAACAATTTCTGCCAGTGTCACCGTTTTGGAAGCACGTTATCTTAATTGACAGCAAAGATGAATAAAATACAATCCAAACAATATATAGGGATCAGCAAATGCACTCCTCTGTGTCCAAAAACTAATCCTTCTTCTAATTTATGACTCCTACTTCCTGCATGACTTAATCATATTGTGGACCCTTGATTGTAAATTCCGGCTGTCTAGAGTCAGAGATAAGCACATCTTACTTTTGTATCTCTAATTACCCTGTCTGAATCACTTTGTTTTGACGGCTTCAGATAACCCATCATGTGTATGTGCGAGTTTTAGTGTCTACACTGCAGCCCATCCGGTGTAACTAGTAGAGTTCACCCATCATCTGTTCCCTTTAGGGCTGTAGAGCTTCCATCTCTCATGTAACTATACTGCTCTTTCTGTTCCCCTTTTGTGTAGTTTCATTTTATACTTTTGTATGCTTGTGTCCAGGCTGTACAGTGTAGCGCAGTTGGATGTCTTGATAGTATAATCATGTGTCCTATGTAATCATTATTATTTAGTGCCGCCATGTTCTGCAGTGCCCAAAATTGGTGCATCTGTGTGGAGCAGAGGTTTTCACATTTTGGGTTATATCTGTCAGGGCCAATTTGAGTTTATGGTGTAAATTATGGTTATAAAGGTGGATCTTGATGATGATGATGTCGTCTCATGGGTTCTTTTTATTAGTGCCATGACCCAGAAATGCACTTAACTGTTTCCGGAAGCATTGATGAATTATATTGTCATATATTGTGGTTTGTCTTTCTTACAGGCAGAAATGTTGTACAAGAAGAATCCAAAGTTATTAAACCAGCTGCAGTACTGTGAAGAGACCGGCATTCCACTGGTGGCAATTATTGGGGAACAGGAGCTGAAGGATGGGGTGGTGAAGCTGAGGGTGGTTGAAACCCGTGAAGAGGTGAGGCCGTTTAACGGGATATTGTTTGTTGCTGCAGCAGTGTTCTCAAAAAACATTACACCTCCATTCTAACTGGGTTCATAAAACAAAAAAATGAATAATACATTTATAGGGAAATGACACGCCAAGGTAAGTGCAGAGTTTTGTAATTTTTGGGCTTTGATCTGTGGCTTTCAGTGAATTATTTTGGCTGCAGAAAGTGTTTCTAGATTAGGGTAAAATATAGTATAGGGTGAAAAATTGTAAAATATCAATCTCTTACTTTGTGTTAAGAATTCCCCCGTGCGTTTGCAAAATGGACACCATGCAAAAAGGCCACACAGCTTAAAGTGCATATGATGGCTGGTTTGTGCCCTTAAAATTACACGGCTGATGTTCAATCTTTCCCACCCAGGGAAACTCTGTTAGGTGCAAATGCTGCGCTGGCTTGCTGAGGGGGGATAGTTGTTTGCAGATTTACATTTTTCTATAGAAGAATGGATATTAGTGCCTTAATATCCCTTTTTCCAAAATGAGAACGAAATACAAATAGGGCACTTGCATAAACAAGAAGTTGCAGTCCTTTTGCTGCAGCTTCCGTCTCCTCTCTATAGTGCTGATTGGTTTGGTTGGATGAGTTTGGTGTGGAAGAACTTGACCAGCTGGCACAGAGCCCTGACCTCAACCCCATCCTGCATTTAAATGGTGTTCACTGACATAAGTTTTTCTTTCAATTATATGTAGGCAACCCCCCTCTCCTTTTCACATTCTTCACACGTTGACCTCAATAAATTTACATCCACCCTTTATTACTGTGACCTTATCAGCCTTTTCTTTTTTTCTGAAATGTTCTGATTTACGCAAAATGTATTTTCTCAGGACTGACTTTTTTTCTTTTACGTTTATATCAATGGACTAACTTGGCTATTCTTAGCAACAGGTTAAAATGTATAAATAATTCATACCCTGGGGAAATTTCTTAGTTTTCTTTTATCATGATCTAGACGAATATTCCTCTGCATTATCCTTTCTCTGTTGTATTGCTGATTATATTTAACTGGAGGAGGGAGAAACCTTTAGTAAATGATAAGATAATGCTGGCCCTTCCACTGGGAGACACAGATCTCGGCTCAGAACCCATCAGGTTCATACTTAAATGAAACAAATTCATTTTACTGCAAAGTAGGCTTTAATTTTTTTGTTTTATATATATATATATATTATAATATATAATATATATATAATATATATATATATATAATATAATATATTCCACATAAATTTTTTTTTGTTTTGTTTTTTTTTTAAGATTGATGTAGCAAGAGAAAATTTGGTGGAGGAAATCCAGAAGAGGACCAGAAAACCATAATATTAATGTCTGTATCGAAGAAGGACAGAAGATGCCATATCATCGCCGGGATCTCTCCAAATAATCTTACTGATCTTTAAAGATAGTTGCAACATATTTATTATGATGATACCATAAATAATATCTTTTGCCTTTGAATAAGTGAAGGGGGTAATTGGGAGTACATCTTTCAAACGTTCGCCTGTGTTCTGCTAGTAACATGTACCTGCTTACAAAGCCCCAGTGGGAATTGTATATTATTAAACCATTGTTTTCCATACCTTATTGTCAACAAATATTGGGTTTTAAGGGTGTTTTGTTGGTTAAACAAAGGGTAGTTAATATGAAAATGACCATATAACTAAAGAAAATCCAGTTTCTCGTTCAGAAGGACTGTGTTAGTGTGTGTGTGAGAAAATGAGTGTATGTGAGTTACCAGGGTGCCAACCCTCCCATGAGGCAGTTTTAAAGTGCCACTAAAGTTTTTGTTGACTCGTAAGATAATTAAGCAAATTATACTTACCTTAAAAGTAACGTTTGTCGAAAGAATAGCCCCTTATGTGCAGAAGTCTGCCTCCCTGCCCTTGTTCCCAAACTCCCAAAGGAACAGTTCAGCATACTTTTTATTATTAGTAAGGTTTGCTTAATTGTTTTATGTTGAGAATATTTAAGGGTATCTGTAGGCTTCATTTTGTTTCTTGTAATAAATTAAAATGTTGCCTATTTGCTAACAAAATTCCAGATCAATAAGGTTATAAAGACAAAGTAGGTACATGTTACAGTATGGGATTGTGCGACCTGCAATTTTATTGCAAATTTGTTAAAAATTATACATTTATTGGCTGATGTATAATGGTTTGCAAGCTTTCAAGACTATCTAGGTGTCTAGATAATATGCCTGAAGATAGTCTTAAAAGCTTGCAATCTATTATTAGCTGATAAAGGTATCATCTCTACCAAATCTGCTTTCTCTGTGGAAGCCAAACCAAGTCCCTAGCGGCCAACTCTGTATGAAGCCATGATAATACGCAACCAAAATGGCTTGTAAAAGTCTGAGAGACCCTTTCACCGGGTATTTCCATGTGGTGTATCTGTGTAATAGCTGACAACGTTGGGAAGGCATGCTGTTTTTAGAGATTATCTGGTACCCTGTGGTTATTTATACGCAACAGCTGAAAAAACTCTACTCTTGTGTTGCTACTCAAAGGGACGAAAGTGAATGAAAAAATATTAAAATGTGTTCGTTTCTACGTTTTGTACATTTTTTGGCTTCGATACAATACTATTCATTAGGTTAAAAGAATGGAGAACACCGCAAAGTTGCTGACCCCGCTCCACTTCTGTTCCTGAAACTACGGACTGTCTAGTGTTGCGATGATGGGTTCAATGTATTGGGTGCATGTCTACTAAGCATGTTGCGTTTTGACGCTAGTTTAATCTACATTATCCAAGTAAATACAAAGGATGAGTCCAGCCGGGGGAAAAAACCCAGCATAAAATACAGTGCTGTATACAGTAATATAGATTTTAGGCGGTATGACAAGGAGGCAAGGTGTTTGCTGGTAGATTGGGCTAAGATACTGGAGCTCTGGCCAGCCATTGTACATGCAGCCATTGGATGCACATTTAACTCTTCTTCTCTACTTCTGTGGCATGCGCGCTGCAGGACCTGATCTGCCACTCAAGCCGCAGTGAGGGTAAGTATGCAGGGCTTTTGGCCTGCAAGGCATTTGCCCGGTGTCTCAGATGGGCAGCCCAGCTCTGTAGGACACAGGCAAATGGTTAATATGCGGCTGTTTGAAAATGTATGCAAACAAAAAAAATCTAATGGTTTTTTAAATGTCTGTGTGAGATATGATAGTCCAGATGCTTAGAGTGCAGCCACAGGCGCTATTTCACTACCGTTCACAAATAATGGGGTTTATTAAAGGGACACTTTAGTGAGCCTGATACCTTCACCTATAGGATAATGAATATTAACGTACTCTGTCGGTAATATTCTTCCAAAACAAAAGCCAAATAAAAATCCAGTGCTTACCAAACCTAGACATTGTCCGTGTTCTGCACATGCGCACTGGGGTCTTCGCAGACCCCCTGCATGCAGTATTCACCAGGTCAGTGTTTGGAGATAAGCACATCAAGGTTGAAGGCATCTCCTCACTTCTGTTTTTCACTCTCTCTATTCACTTTGAGTCTATATCTGTAGGTACCAATCACGTTTACATATTTTAAGAGGCTCTGTAGGATATATAGAATATATGAATTAAGGCTTTTGATAATTTCATTTAGATAGCTGACATTTGCATTCTAGATCTGTTTAGTCTTTAGGCAATGCTGGGATATCTATAATTCAGGGTTTAAAGCTAAACAAAGGTTCCAAACTAAAGCATAGGTCAGAGGGCTAATCCTTTTATGAGATTTATCAGTCGGTTATTAACTATAAAGATTATGGAGGTTTTGAACTGCTGAACTTGTGAGACGGCTGCGTTACAAAGAGGTCTGTAAAGATATACCGTATATCTCACTGTATTTTGGCCATATAGCACGGCATATATACCGAATTGGCTCGAATATAGGCCGGAATCATTAAAGTTTGGTGCTATTTTAAAGAAAAAAAAATGTTTAAATGAAAAAATACACATTGGTGGAATGTTAAAACAGTATTTTGTCTAATGAGCAGGAATACATGTTTTTTAACATTTTTGGTATCTTTTATACAGTTTGTCGTCATATGATATATGGGGCAGAGTGGTATATCTATAAGTAAGG
Organism: Spea multiplicata; assembly: GCA_009364415.1. Lineage (NCBI taxonomy): Eukaryota > Metazoa > Chordata > Amphibia > Anura > Pelobatidae > Spea > Spea multiplicata. Next base: position 36,295 of record VKOC01018345.1, read on the forward strand.
TGCATTATGAATTAAGGGAGGGGACCTTAAAATGGCTATTGGTTTTCGGTTTGTACAGTATCTCAATTTTTTGTAAATATTTTATATCTTTTCATGCGACAACACTGAAGAAATGGCACTCTGCTACAATGTAAAGTAGTGAGTGTACAGCCTGTATAACAGCGTAAATGTGCTGTCCCCTCAAAATAACTCAACACACAGCCATTAATGTCTAAACCTTGGCAGCAATGCTGGCAGCACTCATACGTCTATTTCCCAAAGACAACCTCTGGATATGATGCTGAGAATGTGCACTCAACGTCTTTGGTTGACCATGGCGAGGACTGTTCTGAGTGGACCCTGTCCTGTGAAACCTCTGTATGGTGCTGCCCAGCGTGCTGCAGCTCGGTTACAGGGTCTTGGCAATCTTCTTATAGCCTCGGCCATCTTTATGTAGAGCAAAAATTCTTTTATTCAGATCCTCAGATAGTTCTTTGCCATGAGGTGCCATGTTGAACTTCCAGTGACCAGTATGAGAGAGTGTGAGTGCGATAACACCAAATTTAACACACCTGCTCCCCATTCACACCTGAGACCTAAACACTTAAGAGTCACATGACACCGGGGAGGGAAAATGGCTAATTGGGCCCAATTTGGACATTTCCACTTAGGGGTGCACTCACTTTTGTTGCCAAGGTTTAGGCATTAATGGCTGTGTGTTGAGTTATATTGAGGGGACAGTAAATTTACACTGTTATACAGGCTGTGTACTCACTACTTTACATTGTAGCAGAGTGTCATTTCTGCAGTGTTGTTACATTAAAAGATATAATAAAAAATGTGAGGGGTGTACTCACTTTTGTGAGATGCTGTACAAACAGAAAACCAATAGCCATTTTAAGGTCCCCCCTTAATTCATAATGCACCTTACTTATAGATGTGCCACTCTGCCCCCCAGAAATGCCATCCTGCTCCAAATATGCTTTATAACCCCTCATATACTTTATCCCCACCTAGAAATGCCCACCTGCCCCGATATGCTTTACGCCACCTAGAAGTGCCACTCTGCCCTCCTGATATGCCACTCTGCTTCCTAGAAGTGTCACCCCCCGACTTACCAATGCACCCCCAGACTCCCTGGTGTCTAGCGGGGCTGGCCGGTGGACATCTGTGCGATGCGCGCAGACAGCCTTTGCTGCCGGCACTTTTGCCGGGGCTTCTATGACGGAGAAACACCAGCGGAAGTGCCATAAATGGAGGTTGTCTACACGCATCGCTGCAGCCGGTGAACGTCTGCGTGATACGCGCAGACAACCTCCGCTGCCAACACTTCCGCCGGGGCTTCTATGGTGGAGCACCGGAAGGTTATGTCACGCCAGTGCTCCACCATAGAAGCCCCACGGAAGTGCCGGAAGCGGAGGTTGTCTGCGCGCAGATATCCACGGGTGACGGAGAGGAGGATACAGGTCCCCTGCAACACTGCGGGGGATCTGGAAAAAAACATGCGCCCGGAACTGCATGTCCCGGGCGATACGAACTGCGCATCCCTGCGCTAAACCCCTATATAAGGTCTATATTAGGGCCGATACAGTATATATATTTCAGTTCATCAATTTAATGCACTGAAGGGCAGCAGTGAGTGGTACAGCTAGCGTTGAGTGTTAGCCACACACTCAGGAGAACGCAGTGGTTGAAAGGGAAGGGGGCAGGGAGTGGGGCGTTGCAACACCATATAAGGCAAAGGCAAATCTAGGGGGCAGAGTGGCATATAGGGGATATAAGGCATATCTGGGGTAGAAAGTGGCATATAGGGAAATATAAGGCATATCTAGGGGTATAAGGCATATCTGGGGGGGCAGAGTGGCAAGCCTGGGGTCAGATATGCATAACTGGGGGGCAGGTTGGCAAATAAGAAAAATAAAAACAAGAAATACATTTTTCTCAATTATACTTTTTATTAAATCTGAAAACATAGTTTCCTTATCAATTAATATTTACTAGTAAACTTTTTTTAGGTATTAAAACCTAGTTTGAGCGGGCGGGATAGGACACATGTTGCGGGAGAGGGCGGGAGTGGACAAAAAATCAGCGGGAGCGGGCGGGATTGGGCAAAAAATCAGCAGGAGTGGGCGGGAGCGGGATTAAAAAAGCAGTCCCGCGCAGGGCTCTAGTATGTAGTTTCGTAGTAGTTGTGTTCATTCTGTTTGTCCAAAGTAAGACACCTTTGCGGCATCATAAGCATTATCAAAGACCTTACGGACACAAACACAGAAGGCTCCCTTACAGAGCTGATACACATCAGCATTTTCTTCAGGGTTACATCCTACACACCTCATGGATGTTTTCGTCTCCTATACCATTTGATCTATTGTTTCTCCTGTTGTACCTTGAATAATGAAGTTTAATTTAAATTTACTTGGAGCGTGGCAGATAAGTGAACAGCCACCCAGCAGAAGTGGTAGAGCCTAATAGAGTAAGGGAATTTGACCATGCACAAGCATAAAGCTAATCTGAATCTTTACAGCTAGAAAAATTAGCACACCAGATGGCCTAAATGGTTCTTATCTGCCATCAGATTCCATGTATCTTATGAAGGACACTGAATTTACACAAAGTATTTTTATTTCTTTTATCCTTGAAGCCATATTATCTTGTGATTCTCAGTCATTTTGAAAACAAAAATCATGGTTGCTGCTTTAAAAGTGGTGGGGCCACAGTGGATACCAGGTCATCAATCTTCGTCTTCAGGGGCCACAATCCAACAACAAGAGGATAGGCAGCCCCTTTCTTCCCTGCCAGACCAAAGCCTAAAAATGGCCCGCAAAGAGAAGACCCACTGGAGTGTCGGCCAAAAGATATCGCCTACTCCTCCCACCAGAACCGAGTCTTTGAAGACCCGACTCCACTCTGGTCTTTTCATCTTAAAACCTTAACAAGTCAATCCAAAATGTACACAAAAATAGTGTCTGTGAATGGTGTGATTTGTGCCATTGCTGAGTGAGTGAACATAATGTACTTATTAACCCATACACAGTGAAAGGAATGGGCCCCCACACACCACTTACATGCCGAGTGCCCCGGCGCCAGGGGACACAATGACAACCCTTGGGCTCCGTAATGCAAGCCCAGCCTTAAGGCCAGAGGGTCAAGCTTTCCCTCTCTCAGGTACTCAATGGCGAGAAGCAATTTACACATGGTATGGTATTGGCACGAAAATAAACCGATGTTCCTTACGCCAAAGTTTTAAAGAGGTCTGTGCTATTTTCTGAGATTACCATTTTTGTATCAGGGAGACCTGCTGCGACACCCCCCAAGACCCACTGCCCCCCTCCCGGACCTGACTTCTCATGCCTTGGCCGACTAGGATACATCACTGCAAACACAGAGATTCTCCATGTACAGATATACTACTACTACTACAACTATTACTACTACTCCTACTCCTCCTACTACTACTACTACTATTACTACTACTACTACTACTACTACTACTACTAATAATAATACTCCTACTACTCCTACTCCTAATACTACTACTACTATTAATACTACTACTAATACTACTACTACTACTACTACTCCTACTACTAATACAACTTTTACTACTACTACTCCTACTACTACTAATACAACTACTATTACTGCTAATACTACTACTACTTGAGGAAAGATTCAACAAATTACAAAATGGAGATACATTTCAAAAATTTTACAAACACGACTGTCTATCTATCTTTAACCATAAAGGGGTCCAGGCCAGCTCTATGATTGCCAGCCCAATCAAACACTAACGCTTCTTCAGTGGTCTATGAGCCCCTTTGTGCTGGAGCTTCCAATGTCAGGTGGTATTTAGGACTTTAGAGGAGAAGCATTGGGACAAGTTTGTCCCTATGGCTGTATCAACTTCCACCTCCACTCATGTACATTTGGGCTAGGGGGCAACATAGGCGCTTGCCCTGGACCCCTTCCAGTTTAAAGACTCAAGACTGTGGTGATTTTTAATAGAGCCTAAGGGACAGCTGCTGTGAGCCCAAGGTAAGCTTCGGCCAGGGCAGTTTCCCTTTTGCTCTACTTCAAAACAATGGATAATAGGTCTAAAATTAGAGGATCAAAGGCATAGATGTAATGCGAAAGGATAATACCTTATATAAAGGGTGGCAATAAGTGGAACAGTCTTCCAGCAGAAGTGGTAGAGGTTATTAGAGTGTGGGGATTTAAACATGCAATAAAGCCATCCAAGATAAGCTAAGAAGAAAACAAAAAATATCTGGATCATTAGGCAAATCTTATGGTATTCCAATATAATATATATATAATATAGGATCTTCTTGTTTCCTGCAAGTGTCCAGTTGTTTGACTTTTTTTTGGAATTCACTGTTCCTCCAGATCTTTATTATAATGATGTAAATCAAATCATGTCTTCTGGTCAGCCATCTCCAATTCCTTTTGTTTAGTTTTAAACTCCAAATCAGTTTTGGGTTAAAATCCCATTTTCTGAATTGTATCAGCATTTCCAATCCTCTCTGTCTATGAAGGAGGGGGCTTTAAAGAAATGCTAATTAACCTGGGGGGAAGGAGAGCTTGTCAGCACTGGGTGGTTCATATCCAGAATATGCTGGTGTCAGGACCCCATATAAAGTCTGGAACTGGTGCACAATTGGAGTGAAAGTGAAGTGAAGTGAGGTGAAGAGAGGCTTCAACAACATGGACCAGAGTCAGGTAAATAAATATACATCCAAAATTATTGAAATGCATGGGAATTTATTTAGCTTGCTCTTTTTAATATCTCTTGAGTTGTACAAATTTTAACTGTTAAATAAATACTTTTTTATTAAATTGGATTTTTTTTTAAATTCTTTTTTATAAACATTTTAAATATGGATTTGCTCTAAATTAACACTGTAGTTGCAAGGAGGGGTAGAGCAATCCATGGGGAGCTTTTTGCGCAGAAAATGGTTACATTCTATAGAAATGAGTTGTTTATTAAAGTGGATTTCGATATCGGGACGGTAAAAGTTTTTAGTACATGTGCCAAAGGCGTGGTAATGAAATGTAAAGAGTAATTTTTTGTTTGTACAATAATACTATTTTATTGTTGTTCTATATTCTTTTTATTATTATTATTATTATTATAGTGCACCTCATTATTTAGAAGGTATTCTGTTGGATTATATAGTGTGAATCATACTTTATATGTGCTTTTATATTTATACAATCATGCAGTCTATGATCAATTCCACTTTTATTGTATGTTGTCTTTTATTATTATTATAATAATTTTATTGTTTATTGTTTTATATAGCGCCATCAAATTCCGTAGCGCTGTACAGTTTTGAGTTTAACTAACCCTTTAAGTTGATGTGTAATATCTGCTTTCTGCACCCTAAATCACTCATCCCCCTTTGTAACTATGTTTTGCCCCTCTTATTTTCTCTATAAAATAAAAATTACATTTTTCCAGCATATTTTCAGTGTATATTTGTATCATGTTCCACACGGCCAGATACGGTGGATAATTCTGCAAATCATTGTTGTTTATTCTCTTATTTATTTAGTTTGGCTTCCGAGTTATGTTATTTGTTTAAAAATGAACACCTCTAGCAATTCAAATTGTTGAAAAGGGTTTATTAAACTTGCCGGCCAGGCTTATATGGTGCCTGAGCATGATGGGAGTTGTAGTGCAGAAACATTTCTATTATACAAATAATAACCATGTTGTCTTATTTTAAAAAAGAGACAATCTAGCAATTCAAATTGTTGAAATAGTTTTATTAAACTTGCCGGCCAGGCTTGTATGGTGCCTGAGCTTGATGGGAGTAGAGAAACATGCTTGCTTAGCTGAACATGACTTTGCTGATTTTTTTACTGTCTTTAATTATTCATCGTTCCATTTTGAAGCCGCTTTATGTTAGAAGAAGTTTAGAAGATTAAGCCCGTATTCATCAAATGAAAAGAGAGCTAAATCTAAGTGTTATGTCTGGAGCGATCGGCAGGGGCACCCCATTAGCGTCCATGGTCATCATGGCCCTAAATCTATCTCTTTGCCCCAGGATTGTTTGAGTTTTGTCATGGTGAATATCATTTCAGATGGCTGGTATCTGTGTGACTACTATGGCTATCCGGGCTTGAATGTGTCCATGCATTCCAGATGTGTTCAGGATGTTAACAGAATATTCAGACATTCGCACCAATACATTTGACCCCGTTCCGTGATGTTTTAGCAGCCAAAACATTCTTTCTGAAGTTGCACATTCACACTGAATATCTGTGATATCTTTTATTTTCAGGTGTGCTTAAACGGGTTAAACGATGATAATAAAATGGCTCTTATAACATGGATGAAGGTGACCAATGCTAGTCTTATTCAAGTAAATGGACAAAGAAAGTATGGCGGTCCACCTCCAGGTATGTGTGTCATTGTCACACAAGTTTCTCCTGCTCTTCAACAGGTGCTTCACCCTGGGGAAGAAGACCAGACCAAACCACCTCTTAAGTAGATTTGGCCAAATGTTACATCATACGTGCTTGAATATAAGACTAGGGACCAAGTAAAGTGTGAGGTTCCTACAACTGGGTCAATGGGCAGACTATACTTATCCTGTGGCTCTTATCTGTCATCAGATTCGGTTTCTCAATATATTAAGGTTCTAATCCCTCTAGATTGTAAATTATTTTGAGCAGGGCCCTCCTCACCTCTTGTTTCTGTAAATCCAATTTTTTTCCGGTATTTGACCATATACCTTTTTTTTTTTTGTCTCCACTCTCTGTGGGCTTCTGTTTATTTCATCCTTTTTACTAAGATAGAAACACTTCCTAATGGTTGTTTTCTTGTGAAACAGGTTGGAGTGGAGAAATTCCAGGCAGTGGCACAGAAATATACATTGGAAAAATACCGCAGGTCATCTATGAGGACAAGCTTATTCCGCTTTTCGAGCGCGCTGGGAAATTGTACGAATTCCGGTTGATGATGGCCTTCAGCGGTCTGAACCGAGGGTTTGCCTATGCTCGTTATGAAAATAAGCGCAGGGCCTTTGCTGCCATAGCTGCTTTTAACGGCTATGAAATCCTAGCTGGCCATAAGATTGTGGTGTGCAGAAGCACTGAGAAGTGTGAACTTTTGCTTTATGGCGTTCCATCTTTTCTGGATCACGAAGCCGTAGAAAGGTTCTTGGAGGAGAACACATTGGGCGTGGAAGAGGTTGTTCTGTATCAGAGTCCGGCAAAGGAAGATGTAAACCTGGCGATAGTGAAGTATCGCTCACATAGAGCAGCGGCCGTGGCTAAGAAAAACATATGTCAAGGTATACGATAAATACTCATTTGTTATTTTGTGCTTTTTGTGTTTAAAATGTTGTGGGCATTTGGCGCAGATATGCTTGTTCTTGGATCAGGAACTAATTCAGCATTACCAAAGTACGTATTTATGAATAAAATGTTAAATTTAGAGACTAAGCTGTGACTTTGACCTTTAGCGGTATTGTTTCTCTTACTAAGCTTTTCATTTGTGTCTCAGATCTGCAGCCTATGCACGGTCATCTGCTTACTGTGGACTGGTTGAAGTCTGAAGTCAAACATTACCTTCAAAGTAATTGTCCTCAGCTCGGCTTCCATGTGCCACGCTCCATGCATAGAAAACCCAACACTGATAACAAGCTGTCAGACACCCCTGGATGCTTTGAAAACGGGCAGCTTATTAACGCACTCTCACATCAGACTGCGTCAAGACCACCGGTTTCTGTGGCCATCAGACCCAGCAGCGCTGAGGATCCCACCCCACATATCTCCAACAGTGATGGTCCAGAAGTTGAGGATGTCTCCCGATTCCTTGGACACGCATGGAGGAACCGGTGGAATACGGATCACGTGCAGAGCCGTGACACATGGGCTATGGTGCAGAGAACTCTACATTTGGAGGCGTTACTAAAGGCGCTTATCAGTAAGGAATCAATAATTTGTGTGTACTATACCTATACCCTTATGAGTAAAAATATACATGCTCATGAAATTGCATATTTTGTAGTGCTAGAGATGTTGCACGACACTGAACGCTGTTACGGCACTGATTTGAAACACTATTTCTACCTGGGTACAGCTAAACCACATCTGGCCCTATCACCGTAGACAGGTTTCAGGGGCAAATCCACACTTGCCAGTCCAACTTCCTCACTAAACGGTCAATAAGTGAGGGACATTGGGAGAGTTGAGGATGTGAGAACGTATCTTTTTGTAAATGCATATATTTTAATGTGTTTAAGTGAAATGTGTTGTGGGTCTTAAGTGAGGAAGCCCATGTAACAGTGACTAAGGAATGAAAAGGTGACATCATAATGTCATTATTGTTTGAATTTGGAGAGGGGTGGTTTTGAATGTATATTTTAATCAGCTGGCAGGGTTCCCTTATTTGTAAGCTTATCCCTGGCTCTCAAAAAAATAAAATGTAAAACGTTCTTAATGGTTTATATGAATCTCTGTCTTTTCTTGCAGGCAGAAACGATGTACAAGAAAAACCCAGAGATGCTCGGCCAGCCACGGTACTGCCGGGAAACCAGAACCTAACCGTCCGCAATCACCGGGGAGCAGGAACTGGAAGAGGGGATGGGGAGCACGACACAAGAGTGTTGGTGAGTGTATGTAAATAGGATTTTTATTCTTCATTGGTTTTCTTTTATTCACTTATTTATTGCCTGTGTTTTCGTTCACAATTATATGGAATGACACGGTCAAGACAGTATCCCAGCCGGTGATTCAGTATAGCATCATTTATTTTCTCCTAATCTACCTGCATCGTGACTGTATATACAGTGTTTATTTGTAAAAGATGCAGAAAAGATTTTCTTCTATAAAAATGGATTTTCTGTAAACAGAAAAGGGTTTCGGTGTATAAAACGAAATCAATGAAATGTAAAAAGAAAACGTATCTTACTCCAAGAGGACATGGACTTTATTATTCCGAGCTAACAACACACACACACTGGTGAAGTTAACTACATGCCTAAATAATATTCGGTAAAGACGCTTATCCATCCCTCTTCAACGCACATTCAACGTTCATCAAAAAGAACTGTATAAGGAGCATAGAACGGATCCAGTCAGTGGAAATGATGGCTAAATGTATTTTAAGCACTCTGGTGAATGTGCTTGGAATTGAAAAGTACAAACCATGTTAAAATTAAGTATTTTATTATTTTTTCTCATTATTTCTTTTTTCACAGGGGGCACCTGATGCAAGATATTCAGAAGGCATCTGAAGAGGTTAAAGAACAAGTTGTGGCAGTTTAAAAGCGTGGTGCCCGACTCCTACTGTTCTAGTAGAGGATGGAGTTACATGCTAAGCTAAATTTCAGAACATTTGATCTATACATCTATGATCGGACTTCATCTTTAATCGATGTGTGCAGCACTGGTCTGTTTCCGGCCAGCCTTGACCAACTGGGCTTTAAATGATTGTTTTGTGTTATATAGCGCCATCATATTCCACAGCGCTGTACAATGGGGTCTTAAATGGCCAGTTAGGCATTCATAGCAGTCATCCCGCAAGGCGTTAACCTGGAGAGCAATTAAAAAGAAAGCGTAAACTTTCGAGACTTCAGGGGTATCGGATGTTTTCTGTATCCCACTGGAAATCGTTAATGGCCTGCCTGAAGCTTTGTTATTTAGTTATTACTGCGTTTCTTGTCATCTTATATTTAAGGTCACTTATACTAGTTGTTTATTGTAAGCCAAACCCTGCAATAATTGTGCACTTATTTTTTAGTTAATTGAAGTGGTTTTTTTGTTTATTGGTAGTATTAAAATGTTTTGCCCGTCTTCATTTAGATCCCATTCGGAGGTCCCTATGGCCATATCTAGGAACTCCTTGGCTATGTTTATCACCGTATAGAAGAGTGGAGGAACTGGGATGGATCAGGGGAAGAGGGGCTAGCCAAAAGGAGGATAGAAAAGTGGGGGGACGGGGGGGGGGGCTCGACATGTTCCCCAGTTAACATGAAAAGTGGTGACTTAGAAAATAATACTCACATACATACATACATACATTTTATGGATGGTACTCACAAATGTCAACTAAAACATGAATGATTAAAGAGATTGGTCAAGCAAGCAGCTTCTTATGGAATTAACACATTTTTATGAAAGTAAGGAATAAAAAATGATCTTGAATGGATTATTGGGTAACAATTTAAATCTAGTGGAAATGCAAGGAAAATGTATATGTGATGTCATTTGCATCCAGCTATTGTTAACATTTAGGGAGCAGCATCAACTAAGCACTTCTAAAACTGAGCACAGTTGATTGTTCATTCTTTATGGATAATTGTTAAATAAACATTTTGTCCTCATAAATATTGTCTGTGCGTTGTTTGCTCAAAATTTGGAGCTTTTTGCTTCTTTTCGTCCGATTCGTGGGGGTTTGGCCTCGTTCCATTACTCAGGAGTACAATGAAAATCTGAAACATTTTATTTTCTCATTAAAATTAAAAATACTGCTGCACCTCTCCAGCCTGCCTTTTCCCAACTTTACTGCCCCTTCTTTTGGGGGGGGGGAGGATATGAACCCTCTGATTACCACGTGACCATAAATTGTGAGGAATGGACCCATCATTTAGCTTGAAAATCACATTACACCTGGTACTTTAGGTTAGTCGTGTACAAGGAATAATAAATAAAAATAATAATTATGAATGTACTCTGTGCAAGGAGAGCTCTGTGCAAGTCAATGCAAACCACCTGAAACCAAAATGCATTAAACAATTCTTCAAATCAGAGCAGCCCTGAAAGAACATGGTAACTCGGTCACGGCGCTCCCAACAATGTAACGTTCTGTATGAACATATTATTTAATGGATTGCTTGTGCTTTGTTATGCTATGTTTGTTCTGATTTTTTTTAATTATGTTATATTTTTTTCTGTTGGTTAGGTCAGTTATGTTTGTTTGTTATGTGATATTTGTTATTCTGTTTTGGTTATGTTTGTTATGTTAGATTGTTATGTTACATTTTGTTTGCTAGGGTATGTTTATGTTCTATTTGTTTTCTATGTTATGTTTGTTATTTATAGTTGTTGTGTTATGCTTATTCTGCTCCAAACATGTACATTAACCCAGGGGTTGTTGGTACCTCAAGTCCCGGAACAATTTTGCCATTTTTGCGGTACGTCGGTTCAGCGATTATTCCCCTTTCCTGGGAATAGCGTACCCATAAACTATATAGTGCGAGTACCAGTATCTCCACAAAACAGTGATAATAAATGTGAAAAAAATGAATACTAAAAAACATACTTCCTCTTATTGTCTCACAGCTGCCACCTTATAACAACACTCTCCAAAATGTTGAACTATACAAAATCACTTCCACTTTGGGGCGCTCATGTAAGATTAAGGGAAAAAAGAAAACAACAATAATAGTGTAGACTGTGGTGACTATTCAATCAATCAACATCCTCAGGAGGAAGCCGCTGCAGGCGAAACGCGTTGAGGGATTTTTTTTTTAAAATTGTAATTAATTAAACAAACAATATATGGAGCTCAATGATGCGAAAAATATTTTTTTTAAAATTGCCCGGACAATCTATTGCCCTAGTAATACAAAACAAGTAAAAATAAATATTTTGAAATTATTATTTTAAAACCTTTGCTACACAAAATCCCTTAAGCCAATAGTATTAAAACAGTACAGTGTAGCGTAATACATACAATTGTTTTTCTTTTTTTTTTTTGCATAGGATTTATTTTTTTACAGATTAGCACTCATTGTTATCTTGTACTTAAAAAAAAGGATTTTTCATGCGTGTGGGTACATGAAATATGGAAAAAGGTGAATTCTGATTAAACCGGCATATGGTAAAAATGGCAAAAAGAAATATGGCTTTTAAGGTATTAAAAACCCTCGATGCGGAAGGGGTTAACGAGGCATAGGATGCTATTTTTCTAATTTGAGTGAATGTAGAATATTTTTTTTTTGTTTTATGCCTATTTTGGCATTGTATTTGTTATGTGTGTAACCTGTTATAATACATGATATAATATGATAAACTGTGTATTACCCATATTTTCCCCTCTTTTTTTCTAACTTGTTTGAATATATGAAGCCAGCTGACATCTTGTTTCTTAGCCTTACTTTGGGGTTTTAAACAAATTCTAAATAAACAATTTTTTTGCAAATAATCAGGAGCCCCAGCTATTAAAAAAAACTATAAATTAAATGAAATATGTTAATATTCATAACTTTTTGAGGTGCAATAATGTTTAATTTCATAACATATATGCAGGAGGACCACTGGTGAGCAAGCCAATCAATCTGCAAGAAAAGCTAGTGATTGGCTGATTAGATACCAATTTTGTGATTGGGTGATTATCACGCCTAAGAAGTTTCTAGGGGTTCCGGACTCTATATAAGGCCGAGCGTTCGGGCGCATTGAGATATATGATAGATGACATGGAGGGTGCAGGGGGCTTGGGGAATATGGAGCCGGACACAGAGAGCCAGGTAACGAGACTGTCCTTCCGCTTTCTAAAAGAAGTCTAGCATTACCCCTTTTTGCATTAACCCGTTGAATACACCCCCTCTCAAAAACAGGGCTTATGGGTGATTGTAACTGAAGATAAATATTAACCTAGAGTAGCGAGCGTTGTGGTACATAAATAGTTAATAAACACCCGCATTGGGGTCTAATGCCTCCTGTTTCACGTTATAGTGCTTAAATTGTTTTTAATGTAACTACTGGGAGGGGCATGTTAACCCTTTCTCATCGTACGCTTAGTTTGGGAGGGAATGCTGTAATTACCGGTACGTCATGGCAGCTTCTGACACCTGCTGCCTGCAAATAATCCGAATAAATGCTTTCGTTCTTGGTGTATTGGAACCGCTATTCGAGTATTTGGTCACCTGCTCGCCCAGTGACCTCCAAACTGCCCCCTCTTTAATCCCCAAAGCCCCCCATCTCTGTTACCCCAGCATGCTTTGCTGTGTATGAACATCCCAGTGTTCTGCAGCCCTGGCAGTTCCAATAATGTGTATAAAAACATTATAAATGTGTAAATAAAATGCATTTAACAATGATGACAAAGTCCTATAAACAAGCCTTGTAGAGCCACACCCCTAACACACCCTCTGGAACAAAGGTGGTCTACTTTGGCCATTTAATATTCGTGGGGGTATGAATTTTATAACATTACTGTGATGTGTTTTGGCGCGTGAGCGCATTATATACACCAGTGATGGTGAACTTAACCCCTTCAAGATCGGGGCGTACCAGGTACATCATAGATGATACGCGATCCAGCGTCCCTTTGAACGCGGGGATCGCGAGGGGCGCCCCCCCCCCCGCTTTGCAGTGAATCACGAGCACGGAATTTAAATATTTTTTAAAAAAACTGCAGAAGACGAAGCTTGCAAACGCCGGTCCGGAAGGGGTTAAATGGCGTGTCGAGGCCTCTGTTGTAGCACAAAACCACTGGTTGCCGGCTGATTGGGCCTCAATAAAGGCATGTGGGTTCTATTCGTACAGACATATGTAATGACGCGTACCGGCTATTAATGCTGAGTGCTGGCATATGATGGCATATGGCGCGCTCAGCACTGAAATCACTCGTGACGCGACGGAGGAGTGAGACGGAAAAGTGTAGGAAGAGACTCCCGCCCCAGGAATTAAGAAAAAGTAACAGATGGGGGAGAGAGAGCGTGAGAAAAAGGAGTGATGGTAAGAATGTGAAGAGATAAATTGAGATATATGGGTGAGGTTGATAGGGATGCCTTTGCTTTAATAGTAAGCATTAGGTGGATAATAACTTCAACAGGCAAAATATAGTAATAAAACAATGATTGGACTCGGCAGAGTTGTCGCATATCCCCCTACAATATATTATTTTACTTTAAAAATGTAAAGGTGTAGAACTTCTAATATCAGCCGATTGCCAGCAATTGACATTTGCAAATATGTACAGAACAATCTCCTGTTTGGGCCGATATATTTATGTTGCATATACGTCACACACATCACCCTCTGATATATTACTATATGGTGTTAATTTAAGGATAAAATGCCCAACATATCTACCTGTTGGTTACGAACTGATATTTTCTATATTCTATATGGGGCAAAACCAAAACCCTTTGGACCAATGTGTTTACAATGCAGAGGCCGCATATATCATATCATATGTGGATGGTTTAATTGTTGCAAGATTTCCAGTGTAGGTATGGACCACAAACTAGGTTTGTGAGGTCATGAAGCTTTACGCTATTGGAGTGGGGGGCCTACGGTAGCATTGGTGCCAATCTGAAGAGTTTTGGCGCATCCGTTTGCGATATAGAAAATGAATCCAATATGGTATGAATAATAAACTTTTTTCTCTTTTACATTTTACTGGAACTGGGTGGTTCTGGTGACATCAATGCTTAATTTTTAATGTTTTTATTAGCTATTTTTATTCAATTTTTTATTTTTTTAAATACTTTACTTCTCACATTGTGATTAAAAAGCTGGGCTCCATTGACTTGCATGGTTGAATGATGTACCTGTATTTAACCTGCAAGGAGAGCCAGAGTTTTCAAGAACTCTGGCGGACTTTAACAATTTGGTTATTTTTTTGGATGCGCTGCCATCTTGCGAATGGCAAAGTCTCTCGCAGTGCTGGTCATGGGGTGGGAATTAGGTGTTGCTGAATGCCTCACTATCGAGGCATTCAGCGACACCATTGAAGTTTAGGAGGCGATCTTTTTTTTTTTTTAAATAAAATATCTACAGTGTTGTGGGGGGGGGGTCTGTGGAACAGCACCTTTTAAGGGCTCTCAAGTATTAGGAGTAGGGCTGCAACTATCTGTTGTTTTCATAATCGATTAGTTGGCTTAATCGGATAAAAAAAAACAATATGCAAATCATTTATTTAAAATAAAAACTTATAATTTACATTAAGATGATAAAAAAACTTTTATCTCCATCACAATGGCATTTCTCTATTTGCCTTATTTTACTGACATAATAATTAAAGCTATATTATATTATATTATATTAGGTACAAGAACCCAAAACACATTATTTCATATTTAATAAAAACTATGATTGAGAAAATGCCTCGTTTATATTTTCTCTTATTTGCCAACCTGCCCCTGGTTATGCACATCTCACCCCCAGCTTGCCACTCTGCCCCAGAAACGCCTTATACCTCCTATATGCTACTGCCCCCCTGATATGCCTTATAGCCCCCGATGTGCCACTGAGATTCCACTATGCCCTCCTGATATGCCTTATAGCCCCCGATATAAGAAAAACTGACAGTGCAACAATAGGTATAAAAATCTGCTTATATAAATAGGCAAAAAAGAATAGATAATACACAATACAATATAAATATATGGGCAATACAAACAATAAATAAAATATCAAGAAATAAAAAACACAAATTAAAGAATGCACATAATTAAGAGATCCCAAAAAAAAAATCTACCTGCCCCACCAGGGGTTAATATATCAACAGAAGAAACACAGGGCAAATAAGCATAAAAATAAAGATAATACTCCAGTCTTAGCTTACCCAGCCGCCTCTCCCCTCCACGTCCATTGGGGCTTCAATGATGGCGCGCGAGTCCGGAAAGTCACGTCATGCCGGCGTTCAGTAATAGAAGCCCCAGCGGAAGTGAAGGGGACTTGGGGAGAAGCGGAGGATGTCTGCGCATTTTGCATAGACCCTCACTGGATGACAGAGAGGATCCAGGTCTTCTGCAGGGATCTGGATTCTAGTATTATAATGCAATCTCTATTTGAGGTCGGATTATAGAAGTAGGAGTTTTTCAGAGCATTTGCTCTGGGAAAAAAAATAATTTTATAAATTGTTGACAATGATTTTCATAATAGATTATCGATTTTATCGATTCGTTGCAACCCTAATTAGGAGTTCCGCTTGTATTCTGGAAGGCATTGAGAGACCGTGACTGGGCCAGTACAGTGGGACAGCCAGTGAACTACTTCAAAAGTGTCCCTTTTTGGCCATTGAAATATTTGAATAGATTATATGCCAGTGTTGTGAGCCAGTAATGAGTCTGTGTTCAGTACATGTCACTATTACAAGAAATAATTCAATTTCCCTAACCTCGGTTTATGTAAAGTGATCTTTGAACACAGGGGCAGGCTCCATAAGCAGAACTTCAGTCCTGGGAGAAGAATGGGCCTTGAATGCCGAATCCTTCAGTCTTTTTGTAGCATGTTGGGATCAATACCCAGGTTCCAGTCTTTTTACTCAACCCAAGAGACCGTCCTTGGAGTAGATGTAGAACTTTCATTTTGCTTATATTTTTCCTCAATGAGCCCAGATCGCCTGAGTAATTCAGAAGATCAAGAAAGACCATGTGTCGGTTATTCTAGTAGCTCCAAACTGGCCAAAAAGTTTGGTACGCAGACCTAATCCAGCTCGGTGCCAGCACTAATGCTCCCTCCCAGAAAGGACCTCATTCATAAAGGACCATTATTTCATCCGAATCCTGAGATATTCCACCCAATTGCCTGAAAGTTGAGCAAGAAATCCTCCAAGCCAAATGATTCTCACCATCAGTCACATGGACCCTACTCCTCAACCATAAAGACATCACTTTGCTTAAAGATTTGGAAGAAATTTTGTTCGTGGTGCAACCAAAGAGGATGCTCTAATTCCTCGTGTTCACCTCTCCATATTCTTGACATTCTCCAGGATGGTTTTGATAAAGGTCTGCAGCCATCTACTATGAAAGTCCAGGTATCAGCCATGAGTGCTATATCAGGTCTTGCATTGGCAGCTCTTTTACCCTTCAGAAGTTTCGCTAAAGCTCTGGTCCGAATCAAACCTCAACCTGTAGTCAGGATGGTCCCCTGGAACCTTAATCATGTTTTGGAACAACTTTCTCTCTGTTCAGCCTCTTCAATCTGTTTCTCTTCACTTTCTGTCATTTAAAACGGCACTTCCCAGATAAAGTTGTCCTTTCGCAGCACCTAAAGTCCACTCTTCATTCTGTTGAACCCAGGAAATCAACCTGCCATTTTTTTATTTCTCCTTAAAATTTGTCTTCGCACTCTAGATCTGAAGAGATGTCTATTTGGAAAGGACTCCTCCTGTTTGTTGCTTCCACAGGACCTAATACAGGTTTAAATGTTTCCGAACGCACCCATAGCTAATTGAATCGTATCTGCTATCAGACTGACCTATTCTGGCAGGCAAGAATCCACCATCTAGTATCCATGTCCACTCTCGGGTACAGAGTAGTCTATCTTTAGTGTCACCAGGGATCAGCAGGGAAAAGGAGCTCTTGGTAAGTAGCACTTACTGTTTTTCTGTTCTGTAGCTATTGTATGCAACATTAACCCATTCATGACCAACGTGATGGACATTTGAATTAAAAGGTGGTTTTGCTTTGGGTTAACCAACTTTTCCTATTTCCAACCATGTAAGTGGTATAAAAAGGATGCATAGGGTTTATAGTGTTTATGTTGAATGGTTATGTATGATTTAAGTGTTCTTGGTGTGAAGGTCAGGTATTTTTTTTTTTTTTTTTTTTTTTTTTTTTTTATTGCAGGTGTGGATAAATGGAATAAATGATGAAAATAAAGTTGCCCTAGTGACATGGGTAAAGGAGACCAAGACTAACCTAGTACAAATAAATGGGCAGCGGATATATGGTGGCCCTCCTCCAGGTAATGTCTCATTCTGCTTGCGCAGGCTTTGCTGTGTCGATGTCCTGTATTACCGCTAATGTTCAAGATGGTTTACGTCTTATTGTGCGGGAGGGAGAAGAAAAAATTCACATTTTAAAAGACCTGTGTAGGTCAGACACATCTGTTATAGAAAAACTTATATTAAAGTTCTCAGAAGTTAAATATTCATTTTTCTATTGTAAGCTTGCAAGCAGGGCCCTCTCCCCATAATGTCAGTTCTAGTCTTGTGATACCCCTTGAATATATATATATATAATAATATATTATTATATATATATTATATATATATATATTGTAAGAAGCACTGTGTAAATTGCTGGTGCTTTATAAATAGATGATAAAAACAAAAAAGCACTTAACCTGACCTAGAATATTTCTGCTGCCGTCCTCCTCTGGGGTCTGACACTTACTGCCGATTGCTTGTTTGAAGCAGTTGGTCAGTGGTAGGAAGTGCTTTCCATTGCATGTGTGCTGGGTTCGTACATACCCTGCCGTAACCAGTGCTGGATCTGACTGGAGGAGAGTATGTCAGGGGCAGGGTGATGTGATTGGCTGAGCACCATACATTACTAGGCGTTTAACTGGGGGTCAGGGGAAAGGGACAAAGGCACATGAGGGCATTGTGCAGAATTTAAAGTGACCACACAGCTATCCTATAGATTGCATACAATGGCTGGATTGTCACTCTAATCGTAGATAAGCTAATGTGTTTACAGGAAAGGGGCTACATGCAAGATACATGAGATCCTTACATGATCCTGGGAGCAGACACTTGGTTAAAATAGTTACAGTATTTGATCTGTCTGGTCCATGCATGATAAGTTTACTAATTTAGACTTTATGAACTTTAGGTGTGATATTAGTGTATCAGTTGGGCATGTTTAGCGGAGGAAGGGGTGACACTTCAGTTAACTTTCTCCTGTTATGGTTTGCCTTGAAGAGACACTCCAGACAACATTAAAATGCATTTTTTTCTATAGTGAGATGTCTTTAAACTGTCCCTTTAAAACTACAGGAGTAGCATGACCTTCCCTGGAAAACAATCTTCAACTAAAGTGTAACGTGTTCATTAGGTTGCCCAAAAATATGACTATTCAGACTTGTCTCAGGTGAAAGCTTGCTTTGATACCTGGCACTTAACCCTTTAAGTGTCCTGTGGGTTGTGTGAAGTCTGTCTATACCATCCTTCTGTCTGTCTCTCTCCCTCTCCTATGCGATAGGCTATTTAATATGTGCCGTGTACATTATTGGCACAGTATGAAAATGTTATGTATTGGAGAACAAATTACAGAATTTAATTAGAATTGTATGATCTAGACCCAGAAACCACTTGGAATAGTCGCACAACTCTGGAAGGCATCCTCAGAAGGGTTGCTTATTGTACTATCTGTGAAATGGTGACGTTGGCTTGAAACATCTTTAGGTATATTGGTGACACCCGATTCTTCTACATAGTATGTTATAACGCTATCTGATAAATGATGTAGTCTTTTGCTATGTTTTTTTTTTTTTTTCTCGGCAGGCTGGGTCGGACATGCCCCAGGAAGTGGGTCAGAGGTTTTTATTGGCAAAATACCACAAGATATCTATGAAGACAAGCTAATACCATTGTTTCAACGTGTTGGCAAGCTATACGAGTTTAGATTAATGATGACCTTTAGTGGCCTCAATCGGGGTTTTGCGTATGCCCGCTATGTAAGTAAGAGATATGCATTTTCTGCCATTTCTGCATTAAATGGCTTTGAAATTAAGAGTGGCTGCAGGATCTTTGTCTGCAGAAGTACAGAAAAGTGTGAGATCACGCTAGATGGTCTCCCATGTCTTCTGGATAAAGTCAAACTTTTGAGCGCCTTACGTGAGATGACTTTTGGCGTGGAAGAGGTACTTCTGCACCCGAGCCTCACCAGAAAAGATGAAACCATGGCGATAGTAAAGTACAACTCGCACAGAGCAGCCGCTCTAGCTAAAAAGAGCCTAAGTGAAGGTATGTCGCAAACACGGTGTTCTTCTATGTAGAAGCTGTATATTTGTGTATTTTGCACCAGTAAAGCCCACTTGACCGGAATAAGTCTTGTATCTCCATAGAGCGTATGACATTTCGCTTAGTGAGCCATGTGGAGGGACCATTGGGATGCTTGGAGTGTAGCTATATGGAATATTCACCCCCCCCCAATATGTTTTAGCTTAAGGACGCATTGCCTTTATGTGCTGGCTAGACCTCTTGCTTGTTTCATTACAGCATCTCCTTTTTTTTCCTTTTTTTTTCTCCAGAAAAATGGGCATTCAGTATTGATTAGACTAGTTTAGTTTTTCTTTTTTTGTGTCCCCCCCACTCAGGATCTCAGCTTCTTGGTGGGCACTCTTTGACCGTGGACTGGCTGAAGTCTGATATAAAACAGAAGTTGGAATCCCCTAGACCTACGCAGTTTATGGTCGGTTCTCCCTTGTATGAGCTATGGAATCCTGAGAGCTCTGCTACAAGCAGCCTGAACAGGCTCTGCCAAAAGTGGCGTCTTGGCCAGCCCCAGTTTCTGATAAAGTTTCTGAGTATGAGTTCATGTGGATGGCAGCGGTTTTGGTACCGTGTAGTGATTCCAAACTACAGCACTCCTTTTACTGGCTACGCTTGGTTAATTGGGGAAAATCTCATACCAACTGAAAAACATGAGAAGGCCAAAGAGGTGGTGGCGCTCAATATCTTGGCGAAACTAGGTAAGCTTGTGGTTAAGCCTGCTTCCCCAGCCAGTAGACCGCTCCAGAAATATCTGACCCTTCCCCCTTTAGGCCATGTTGAACTATTGTAAGATGGAATAGAACAAGCATAAAATTACCATTCATAACTTGTGTGGAAAGTTCTTCATGGTTCCTCTACCTAAATCTTGCTTACCTCCCAAGTGTACTACCTGGGCTGGTAGAAGGAAAATTGTGCCAGTTGCTGGATGTCCAAACTGAGATGTGGAAATCTGAATAACTTTTAAAGGGCCACTACAGCCCTTAAAGAGAACTTTAATATACATAAGGGTTGTCACATTATCACACACTGTGACAAAGTAGCTCCTTGAACCTCTTACCCCCACTAATCTACTAGGTCACTAGAACCATAAATCTAGTCTTGTATAATACGTAAATATAAAACCAGAAACATGTCTGCCTGTAAAGATTTCATCTATTTTTCTTGGTGGTGCAATGTTTTTAATTTCACTTGCAGATGCAGGGATGACATCTTGCTTCGCACCAGTTGGCTTATTTGGTAGAGAAGGTGAACCTTGGCCTAAGATGCATTGCTGGGTAAGTTGTGTTTTTTTTTTTTTTTTATCTATGAATGTATCCAGCATGCAAGTTTCTAATATTTGGTACACTTGCATATTTCTGAATATCCAGTCTCATATGATTTACACTAGTAAATGCAATGCTAATGCTTGTAAATAGAACAGGGATTAACCCCTTCAGTTTATTTATTTTCTTCAAGGAGAGAGAGGGCTTTCTTTGACACCATAGTTAAATAATTAGCTGAAAATTTAGGATGAGGACATTTTAGTAAAAACTAGGGAAAAAAATAGGCTTGATGGTATTGAGTTCAGGATACTGTGATGGTCGCTCCAGAACCTTTACCTTTTTCTGCTGTAACCACTTGAGTGTAAACTTGGCCTTGTTTGTCATTGATATATTAGAAAGTCCTAGAGCGTCCCACAGAAGAATGCAAATTGTGTCGGTAGTTTCTGATAACACGCTGCATTCATCTTGCCATCAAGTTTCACAAGATTCCCTGTGCCTTTAGAGCTCACCCCCCCCCCCCCCCAAAAAAAAATCAGTGAGCCGCCACCATACTTCACAGCGGGGATGTTATTATTTTTGCTATAGGCCTTGTTGACCTCTCTCTGAACATAGCGCCTATGGTTGTGAGCATAAAGCTCTTTTGGTCTCGTCACTGAAAGTGTGCCAGAACCTGTGACGCATCTCAGTGTTAGGGCATATTGTAACTGTCGTCTTTCTGGCAACTCGACCATGCAGCTCATTTTTGTTCAAGTGTCATTGTATACTATTACCATGACACAGGCTGTGAAAAGGGCTCCAGTGATGTTTTGTATGCACATTAGCTGTTACTTCCCGTAGATGATAGTACTGTTTAAGTAAAAAATGCTTCTTCAGCTCTCAAACTGCTTCCCCTTAAATTTTCATGATGCACCTTGGCGACTGTACCACTTAATAAACATTTTTTGTTTTCCAGGTCAACTAGATGGCATACCCATATCTATGAAGAGTTTCTTCAGGTTTTAACTTGCATTTTAAAGCACAAGTTTTTAATTTTTTTTGAAGCATTATGTGGGATTTTCATATTTGACTTTTTATATATTTGGTTTAGTTCTCACTTTTTTTGTACACTTCGATGGTCTAAATATATATATATCATTATAAGCAGCTTGTGAAGGGCAACTAAAATAACACTTCAGTTAATGTTGGTGGAAAAACTGTACTCGAGGGGGATAGTGCCCTGATAAACGGTTCACCTGTTGCCCTGTGGTGCCAATGATTAAGGATTGGCACTCTAAAAGCCCAACAATCTAGTGTTTGCTATACTAGAGCAAATAAGTGATAAAGGGCAGTAGGCTGGGTGATTCATGTGGCGATCTATTAACATTATAGATGATGGGTAACTTTGTCCTACATTACTGGTCACATTCATAGGGTAAAATTAAGACTTTGAGATTTTATTCCAAAATGTATATTTTGAAGAATCACTTTTTCATGTTCACAATTTAGAAGCATGAGTTTATAATTTGACAGTGCTATAGAACAGATGTTCTGTGCATTCAGAAAGGTGTGTGAGCGTAAACACATTACAAAGATCACATGATATGGTTCACTGGTGTGTAAAGAATAGAAACAAAGCAATATGCATGTGAGAGGTTTATTTTCAAAGCCACTGGTTGGTTATTGTTTTGGACACTTGTTTAATTTTGATTTTAAAAGTACCTGTATTTTTATATTTGGTTTATAAATCTATATTTTTCTATAATGTTGTGTGCTTTTTTTATGCTTAAACTATGAGCTCTTTATGCCAAAATGGTTGATTTAAAAAAAAACAAAAAAAAAAAAAAACTGAGCCAAACACTGATAGTGGTAAAGCATAACTCCCAATATTGGTGCAAGCTTTCCTAGATTTTACAAGGTGCTGTAGGTAAAACATTTGTCCAATAATTATACATTAAGGGTCAGTTTAAATATATAAAAGGACCCGCTAAAAGAAACTGAAAGGTTGGCCCATCAAAATACACATGCAATGCACAGAAAACCAAGTGTGATCAAGTGGAAGATGCACATTAGTATTTATTGACCCACATAGCAGGCATAGATCACAGGTCCCAAAGGCCAGCCCCAGCATCCAGGTTGCCCTTGTGGAACTTGCCCCAGCACCCCCTTCTTACACTCCCTATTTCTCTATTTAACCCCCCTTTTCTAATTCACTTTCCTCTCTGAAGTCCTGTGGTGGGAACTCGAGGCCTGTCTCGCTGCTCCGTTGCGGTATATGTAAGCTGTTGAGCTCCGGGATATGATGTCATATATGAGGACTAAAAACAGAGGCCTCGCACTCCCACTACTGTGGCGTAGAGGAGAGGGGCGATGAGCGGTCGCTTTTGGGTCCAATAAGAAGGTTCCTCGCAAGGTGTACCCAGGGGTCCCCAAATTCTGCACTTAGTGCAGATACTGTGCTGGGGTACCGCTGGACAGGCCATCAATTTCGTTGGGTGTGTTTAATTGTAACTTCACCCTCTGTTAGTAAATTCTGTTGTATGGTCTTAACTCAACTGACTTTTTGTGGCACCAAACAGAATTTAAATAACAATCACAAGCAGAGTGTCTTGTGTGTTAAACACTTGAATATCTACAGACTTTTTACACAGTACATAATACAAAGACTGGAAAAAAAAAAGATTTTATTTACAAAATATATGCCTTTGCCGGTACAAAGGCTTTAGGACAATTTAGACAATACATAGTTTAATAATAAAAGCTTGTGTTAAGGCAGTTATGATAAAGATTATAATGACCATATTAATTGTCAAGGTTGAACTTGATGGACTCCCCCCTCCTCAACCTGAATTACTATTAATTACTGGCAGTTAGCAACAGTATGGTAAAAGTGTCTTTGCGATAAGTAGATGCAAAGGAACCAAGTGGTAGAACTTTGTCTTTCCTAGCACACTAAAATACTGACTGCTCCATTGGCCATGGAAAAATACAACATGGAACCTGGCATTACCACTGGGACCAATAAAATGATTTCATCCAAGGAAGAAGGTTCTCACGATAGAAGTTATATTCTGACTTTCTTCACTGGTGTTGGATCTTGCTGTCTCGGATTGTAAACAGGAGCTACAGTTGTGTTCGGGTATACTTTCTTCCCAATGGTCTCCACCTTAAATACAAAAGAAAAACCGGGTCAGTTCCCAAAATACTCCAGGATTTTAGGATTAAGCAAAGGAAATCTTAATATCTTACTTTGCATTTCTTTTATAATTAACAGGTGTATTAAGTAAAAGCCTGATAAGGTTGCTTCATACTGAATAGCACAGTATTATAAATATTGGTTATTCTTCTTCTTCATATATTGGTTGAACATTTCAGATTAAATTTTATACATGGTCCTTTATGGACAACATCCAAACCTTTACTCTTTAAGCCCCTAAGAGTAGCATCTATAAACTGGATATAAATTCTGCCACAATTTTTTTTGTTTTAATTATTTGATGAACGTTGGCGCAGGACTGTTAATAGTCATGTTTCAGAGAGGGCTCTCTGGATCACAAGGTGCTCTTATGTTATGAACGTCCATGGATCTAGAGCTTTTTTTAAGACCTACCTGGAACCCAATTTGCATCAGTTTCTTGTGTAAACCATCCAATACTCTCCTTCCGTCAAAAATAAATGCAGGCTTTAACATTTTCTGATAGATTCTCTCATAGTCCAGATCCTGATTGAGAGAAGGAAGAGTTAATTTCTGTTGTAAATTTATCGTAAGCAGCCACATTTTTACATAAATATATATATATTTTTTACCTTGAAAAGATCCCATTCGGTACAGATTAAAAGAGCGTGTGTGTTCTCACAAGCGTCGTAGGGCTCTGATGCAATAGATACCAATTCTGACACTGCAACATAAAACACACAGAATGGATTAGAAACAAACAAAAAAAATCCTAAACGGCATCTCTTTATTATAAGAATAGCTACCAGTTCTTATGGTGTCGATGCATGGAATTGCACCAAAAAGTTTTATGCCAATACATAAAAGCAGGAACAAAACAGATGTGACCGTACCTCTCTCTGGATTGTCTCCGGATATGGTTGGGTGAGAAAGATCGCGAATAATCTGTTCTCTTGATACTTTTGGATCGTATATAGCTAGATGGGCCCCTTCGTCCATCAGATATTTGCACACGTAGATACTGGAAGACTCTCTACAAACAGATAACACAAGTTCAGCAAATACGCAAAGTACTAAAAACTTGTTTCTGTATTCTATGAAACAGTGACACTTAGGGGAGGTAAAGCATGCTTCGAAATAGGTTTGCGTTGTATCTATACTTTTGCAGATACGAAAGCTTTAGGACAATGTCATGTCTTATACATGCGGTTCCATCCCTTCTACATTTAACCCCTTTCGTAAATAGACTCAGTTACAGAGGATGTCGATTCTGTTGACAGCTGGAGCAGTGATGACCACATTGGGACCACTGATCTCACCGCTTTTTGCTTGACTAGAGTAACGGTTCAATAATTCCTTCATACAGGAACATATGTAGCATGGGGTAGGCCTTCTTGAGTATCTGAGGGCACTGGGCTCTGGAACCATTCTAGCATAGATCTGTCACAAATCTTTTTAACATTGTCACACGTAACAATTACCTTGTGTCTCCGGTATCTTTCTTGAAGGAAAATCCCAGAACAGCAAGCTTCTTGTCGGCTACTGTGTTAAAAAGGCAGCTTACGATGCGAGAAGCAAACCTTCGGCGCTGGTAGTCGTTTATTTCCAGTACCTGCAAGCAAGGTTTATTCCTTTAGTCAAATGCCATAGATAGAAATAGTGCATTTCGTTCCACATATTTAACGATCATAAATGTTATGTATATAAATGCTACATACAATGCATTGACATGGGCCATATTGGACAGCCATGAGTTGTTGAAAAGACGTAGACTATTGCTTCAAAATGTAGTTTCCCGTAAAGTTGCCTCCGGTGCAATGCCGGCACCAAGCAGGGGTTTCAAATCAGCCCTGAAGCTTTAAGGACATTTGCTGGCCACTAACGAGGACACGTAGGGGGTGCCACTGAGCGTTGCCCTACTGGCCATCTCGTTTGTTCGCTGGCCAGTCTGGATGCCCTTTAAACTATTGGCAAATATAGCCATGAAACATACATCCTAAGATTTCGCTTTTAAAAAGTCTGCTTCTAGTCGTCCTAAACAAAATGAATGTGGTTTTAAAAATGAGAGAAATGGGGAGGAGGAACTCTTACCTGCTGCCAATACATAGCCACCTCATGAAGACTGAGTGTCTCACAGATGTAGATAAGATTCAAAATATCCTTCTGGAAACAGCTCCCTCCAAAACCTGCATAAATAATTTGAAAAGAACCATGAAACCTTTTCTGTTACCTGGGTCTACCAGTAAAGTATCGTTGGCCGCTTTCTCTTTATATGATGGATGTTCTGGCGTTGCCGACACAAAAGGAGAGGTGCCATTTGAGTTGTGGTTTTAACTCCTTGACATGAAGGGTAAGTTAAATAGTTTACCGGGAAACTTACCGATACTAGCTTGGAGGAAAGGCCGTCCTATGCGTTGATCTGTACCAATGGCGTGTGCTACCTCTCCAACATCGGCTCCTGTGATCTCGCACAGAGCGCTGATTGAGTTAATGCTGCTGATCCGCTGAGCCAGGAAAGCATTGGCTGCCTGGAAAAAGAACATTAATGTCATTAATTGACATTGAGAAGCAGCATGATATTGCACAACATTTAGATTTGTACCTATAAGCAAATATGTAGATCGAGGTGCACAACTCTAGTCCTCGTGGACCAAAAACAGACCACGTATTTTTGCAATCTCGGTTTGAACATCAATGAAATATTTATTATTTACGTCCCCCGAGTGGTAAGTTGTGCAGTCCTGATGTACATCATTTTTAAACTTAGGGACAATTTAAGGGCAATTTCTTACCAGCTTTGAAAGCTCAGATGACCAGGTGTTGGTGGTGATAATTTTGCTCTTGGGAACCCAGTGCTCATAAATGGCACTGAGAGTTGCAATGGCCTCCTGTCCTCCTGGGTTGTCATCTCCTCCAATAAGGATTCTGTCTGGGTTCTTTAAGTTTTCAATGGCTGTACCTTCTGCCAAGAACTCAGGGTTAGATAAAACCTGAAAACGAGGAGGAGAAAGAAATATGCTTTAAGAATATGCAATAGAATCTTGGGTTAAACTACACAACATTCCCAAATTCTAATAAAACGTATCTTGAGAACTTAGAAACCAACAGCATTGGTTCTTTCTCATTCAAATCGGTGACCAAGTAGTAATTATTAAGATACTTATTTGTTGCTACTGCAGAAGAGTTAAGGTTCATGCTTACTTGGAAAGAAAGGCTGGACTTGGTGCTTGTTTTGAAGATCCGTCG
Source organism: Spea multiplicata (assembly GCA_009364415.1). Taxonomy (NCBI): domain Eukaryota; kingdom Metazoa; phylum Chordata; class Amphibia; order Anura; family Pelobatidae; genus Spea; species Spea multiplicata. The sequence continues at coordinate 63,623 of VKOC01018345.1, forward strand.
AATAATTTCTGCTGCTCTTACTGGTACGGTACTCTTTTCTACCACTATCTTGTATCCATCAGCTATCTCTGCAATTTGCCTTGCACACGCTTCAACATATTTAAGGTCAGCTGCCCGACCCTTACCCATGCCAAAGGTCTTTGTGGGAGTATTGACCTGTTGGGGAAATATTTAACGATATTATATTATTACATTAATGGAACTGAAAATGTTTTGCGTCATTCCCAACATGATGGAGAATTGATGAGTGGCACCTTAAGCGTTGGTGAACATCAAATCCAACAGTCCACACCACCAACACATGCACCACCAACACATTAGACTCAGAATGGCCACTGGTCTTCTTTTCGGAAACAGAGCTTTCTTGTTGCGATGTAACTTACCGAAATAAAGATAATGTCAGCTTTTCTGATGGCTTCGGGGATGTTGGTTGAAAAGAAAAGGTTCTTCCCCCTGCAAGATTCCACCACTTCTTGGAGACCAGGCTATGGAGAAGGAGAATGGGAATATTTAACCAACTAGTTAGGAAGACAAACTCTACTGCAAAGTAGTGACAATTTTAAACTTTTTTTTTTTTATAAGGTACAGTTTAATATATGACATAAATCCGTTATAGTTTCAGATGATATTTCTGTTTTTCCCACTGATTCTGAATTGCGCAATATCGACGTCATCATAGACATCATAGTCCAGGGGCAACAGGGTGTGGTGTGTTCAGCATTACACATACTTTCTCGGTTTATAGTCACTTATCAGATTTAAGAAATGTGGGGGAATTTGTGCGTGATTATGGGATTTAATCACAATATTCCGATTACATAGTAGCAATTCAAGACAACACCCTAATAACCCTGTTACAAACACTGCAGCTGTGTGAGATTTAGTCATGTTTGTCAGCCGCCAAGCTTAATTTCATATTAAATTCCGGGCATGAAATACAATCCTAGCCACCAGCTTACCAGTTACTTATACCATGAGTATATGGATGTATAATAATAATTACTGTATAGAACAGTCAAATGTAGCTGTGTGAAAAGTGATCGATGCGATTTAGATATGGATCTGAAAAAAACAATGTAAAATACCTCGTAGATGGGGAGTTTATCCGAGTTCCAAGCTTGGATTCTGGCCTCATTGATGTCCACCACGGTGACCGTGATGTCCGGACACATCTGGGCTATGACGGTACAGGTTGGACCTCCCACGTACCCGGCCCCAATGCAGCAGATGTTCTTCACCTGAAACATGTTTAATCTCGGGACGGACCTGATCGGCAGTAAATAAAATCGCTTCTTATCCTGGAAAGAGGGAAAAAGACGGCAATTATAAAGTGTCTTTTTGTTGAACTGGAAAACTACGAAGAAAAGTTAACAACCTAGAACCGCACAGCCTGAACATTCATTACCGACAACAAAATGCGCTGAATAACAATGGATGTTATGGAATATTCCCTTCCAGTTAATCTATAGAGAGGTATAGTCAGAATTTTAAGACTCCGCTTTCTTTATGCGATGACGTCTCCGGTTGCATGAATTATAGGACACATATGTGTGACATCTGGCTTCGATTAACGGCCTCTGTAAACACGCATTGTAAATCAGCGCGCCCTGGATACTGCATTTCATTTCGTCATCGGGCAGATATATACCTAAGAAACCACATCATTTTGTCATTAAGCTCAGATGGGGGTATTTTACCGCCCCAGAGGACCAAGTTATTGAGCAATTATTGCCATATGTAACAAAACGGCTCCTGGAGGCCATCGTAACATCGTAATGCTCTGCCTAGTAAAAATGACTGATAAACATATATATATACGGTATATATATATATATAATATTGTTTTAAGAAGTGTTTTACCGGGAAGAATACATTAGATTTCTCATTAAATAAAATTAAATAATTATTAAATAAATAGTATATATATTATATATATATATAATATATATATATATATACAGACACACTATATGTATGGAGCTCTATGTATATTGAATGACCTCCTCCATGCTCCCTCTCCCAGGACAAGGTAAGTTCTGTTGGAGACAGGGCTGTGATTATAACCCCGGCTCCCGGCGCACAAACCGCAGATTCCCGGCTCCGCGATCACGGGGGGGGGGGGCTGTAAAAGCAACAAAGACGGCTCTGTGGGGAAGCCCGGCCGCTGCACCGACACTGAAGCGGGACATTCACAGACCCCGAGCCGTCATCGCGGCCACTGTAAAGACTGCCTGATTATTCCAAACCGAACAAAATGCACGATTGTGGTGGCCGGGGCTGATGGGAGTTGGTGCACCCGTTAGCCAAGTCTGAGAATTGCCGAGATGCGGTTATTAGCGGTCCTTTGTATTAAAGCGATTGAACCGATCAGTAAAAAGTAACCAAATGTACGCCGTTACAATGGCAGGGGAAGGGTTAAACAGCTATGCTCATCCCGGGTTACAGACGCATATACAGGACCCCCCACCCATTCAGAATGACAGCTTCCCCCCCCCCTGGGTAATTGCAAAGCAGGAGAGGAGATCAGTCATTCGGGGGCCCCATTTCCTGCCCCAGACCTCCCCTGCCTGTGGGTATCCCACTGCCTCACTTACATCCTAACCCGGCCATTTAACACTCCAGCTGCTGGACAACATATGTGCAGAACACACTGGAGACATTGTATGTACCATGTTATAAGAACACATTCATGATGGATGCTTCTCTAAAACTTTCATTCAATTCACCTCTAAATATATACAAAGCAGCCGTATATATACCGGTATATATATATATATACTGTACACAGAAACATCACTAGAGTTACTATACAAGTCTAATAATTCAATAATGCATGATATACAAGAATCTTAACAGACCAATTTAGCTGTATCTTCCATTATATATAGTATATATTTAATAATATATATGTATAGAGTCCAATAATTCAATAATGCATGATATACAAGAATCTTAACAGACCAATTTAGCTGTATCTTCCATTATATATAGTATATATTTAATAATATATATTTGTATATAGACTTAGATGCATAGACTTACCTGGTCACAAGAATCCTTGCTATTCGCAGGGAGAAACTTCAATAAAAAACTTTAGCCAGCATATTAAATACTGTATCTGACTCCACCCACCGTGACAGTGATTGGTGGAAAAGTTTGGGGCAGCAGGGCACGCCCCCTACACACCTATCCTGTGTAGGTGGGCATTAGTGCTGAATAGATGGGCATTGTTTACACAGATGGGGTAGATATGGCAGCCAGCTCTACAGGGGGGGGCATTTAATGAAATATCACTTTGTAATGCTGCCCTCCTCTAACACCTTCTGTCTCAGTTATAACCCTGCTATACAGTGCTTGAGAATCTGCTTTACATACTAGTACTGTTTAAAATAGCATATTTTATATTTACAATCATAAGGGGATCTACAGTAACACCCCCCCCCATCTGATAATTGGGAGGGATATAACACAATATGAAATAATACATATTACAATATAATTACATAAGAATTCTTGTGCGCAATATAATTTTATATACTATATCTATATACAATATAATGTGCTAACAATTGCAAAATGGTTTTCTAATGATCTATTAGCCTTTTTAACTTAAACCTTGATTAGTAAACTCAGCGTGCCATCGGGAACACAGGAGTGATGGGAGTGATAAAGGGCTTCTGTAAGCCTATAAAGATATTCCATTAAAAATCAGCAGTTTCCAGCTACAACTGTATTTCTGATACATTTCATGTTATTTTAAATGTTTAATCACAAAATGTGATTTTCTTTCAAAAACAAGGACTTTCTAAATGACTCAAACTTTTGAGCGGCAGCATGTGTGCGTATGGCAAAAAAAAAAGGTTGCACAATAGAACAGGCATTCCACAATCTTTTGGGGGGGGGGGAATATTTATTGGAAAAAATAGTGGTCAATGTGTTAGGAATTCAGCAGCCGCACGCAGATTCTTTTGGAAAAGGACCACTAAAACCATAGCTAAGGGTTATAACTTATAAAGCTTTTAAACGTGTATCTATCTATCTATCTATCTATCTATCTATCTATATATATGGTGTTAAATAGAAAATAAAAGTCTAAAAATAAAGAGTGCCGTTATGCAGTCCATTGCAATATGAGTGATAAAGCAAAATACACATTTCCATCCATTAACAATATTTTATATTTTTTGTTGTGTCTATTGATCTTAGTGGATTCCTGTAATCACAAAATATATTACGGCAAATTGAGTATAATGCTGACTTTTTATTTTCTTTAGTGTTGGGGGAAAAATTAAGCCCGATGTTCCAATATACAGAAATATGAAATTAGGACATTTTTCGGTTCCTTTTTTTGACTTGTTAAAAAGAATTCTTGTTCAAGAAATGTTCGGCCAATGAAATAAATTCAGTGCAGATATCAGAGAGGCTGCAAGTTGTGAAATTTGCTGGAAAAAAACATATACTTGAATGATTTTAAGCTTGCTCAAGTCTAGTTTTGTTATAATCATAACCCTTGATTGTATAAAGTGTTTGTCGCTATATAAATATATATAGATAAAAGAAATAGTAATATAATAAAAAATACAAAAACAATTAAAAATACAAATAATAATAATAATGATGTATTCAATTATAAATTATAAAATGCTGAACGCCGCAAAGTAAACTATGTACTATGGCAATATGGAGGCTGTACTTTGGAAAAAGAAATGTAAAAAACAGCTAAAACAAAATAGTGAGAATATGGATTGATTATAGTAATTATAACAAAGGCCCTATAGGACCACAATGACTCAAAACCCGTTTATTCAGACAAATCAATGTTTTCATTACATTTCTTTGTTAAATAATGTACATTTTAGTCCAATTAGTGTCCTGGAATCTAATATCCATGCTAAACATTCCTAAATTATCTTTTTATATGCAGGTTTTTGTGGCGTAAGCACAATGCTGTTTACACCACGGAGCCCAGAGTTCTTTTCTTTAGATATACGTTGTTTTTTAAATGCAAATGACCTTACTTTTGGGTGGAGATTAGATGGAATTAGTTTAACGTGATTGTGTTAAAACAAATGCTTGTCTACTGTCCAGACAGCTTCTCATTTTGAATTACAAAAGGGCCAGACCCCCCCCACACACACACACAGAACGGTGACTTTGGCTATCGGGTGTCAAAATATAGAGCGAAAAGCTGAAATATAGCCCCTAAAGGCACGATTTAGGCAAATATGGCTTCTCCGGGACTAGCAAAAAAGTGAAATTCCCACCACATAGATCCAGTCGTTATTGGTAATGATGGTTGTAGTTGCAGAACAGTGTATGAAGAAAATCTTTATAAACTTACACTTTAAAGCAAAGAACGAAAATACTTATTCCTATTAAACCCCCCCTCTGATAAGTTCGGACCCAGGATAGTGCATCTTCCTGAAGTGTATAATAGCAATAAAAAATAGGCTTGTATTTTTTTTTTTTACTTCTTTGTTTAATTTGCTTTTTCTGCTGTGAAATGCCCCGAGATTTTAGCATATATGTAGATTTTAGCGTATATGTCGTTTTTAGCATATATGTAGATTTTAGCGTATATGTAGTTTTTAGCGTATATGTAGATTTTAGCGTACATGTAGTTTTTAGCGTACGTGTAGATTTTAGCGTACGTGTAGATTTTAGCGTACGTGTAGATTTTAGCGTACGTTTGGTTAGTCGTGTAGATTTTAGCGTACGTGTAGATTTAGCGTACGTGTAGATTTTAGCGTGTGTAGATTTTAGCGTACGTGTAGATTTTAGCGTACGTGTAGATTTTAGCGTCTGTGTAGATTTTAGCGTCTGTGTAGATTTTAGCGTATATATGCAGATTTTAGTGTATACGTAGATTTTAGCGTATACGTAGATTTTAGCGTATGTGTGTATTACACGCTGCACTATTTCAGGTTAGCCATCATCTCAAACGTTATGACCTTCGGTGTGCATTTCCCTTCCTCCCAGCTTTGTTTTTGCACAAAGACAGAGATGTAGATAAAGAAGTAGACAGTGATGATCGTTCTGGTCTCTTGTGAATTGTGTAATCTCTTTAGATGGCCCACAGCCTCGACATGATCCCTAATCTTGATCATTCTGCATCTATGGCATGAATACCTGATAATTCCTTACCTATATTATGATGGTTTGTATTAGTTAGCCTTTTTTTATATTTAAATACAGTGTTGCAATCCAGTTTCATATAAATCAACCGTTTAACTGGTAAGTATATACTCAGATTATTTGATTTTCTTTTTCTTTAACATTTATTTATAGAGCGCCAGCATATTCTGTAGTGGCAACATGCATAAGATAGGGTGGCAGAGAAATGGAGCAGCGTCCCAGCAGAAGTGGTAGAGGCTAATACGGTGAGAGAATTGAAACACGCGTGGGATAGGCACATGGCTATCGTAAATCTCAGATAAAACCAAGGCCTGATCGAGGTCCCTTACAGAAGACAAAAATAGCCAAAAATGCCGCCATATTCTGCGTTTCTAAGTATGTTACTGAAAACAATAAAACGTGAAAATAACAGTTTATACCAATTGTATATCCAAGTCCCTTCTAATTGATTGATTCACACATAGGTGGCAAATAAGAAGGACAAAAAGAAACAATACGAATCAGCAAAACAACCTTTTATAAAAATATGCAAAAGCGAACGCAGCGATCTATCGGGTGATGACCAAACCTAGCGGGTCCTGTCAATGACATCAAAAAGCAGAGTGATCAAAATCTACTTTCCTTGCGATTAACATTTTACTCGTATTTTTCTAGAGCAATGAATAAATTTACTTAATAAATTGGTCTAAAATTCATTTTCTCAAAATAGTAAGAAACATATAAGTCTCTTTGTTGAACCCATTAGATCTGTTTTGTTAGCCGCTTTGCAAAGAGCCTGGAAACTCAGCTGTTCAATAAAACCAGATACAGAATAAACTCCCCTCTGACTGCAAATTGTAAGATATTACGAGCCAGATCAAAAAATAAGAATCATGGCTAGATGAATCATGGCTCCCCCTTGAAGTTTGGTAAAATGGATGTTTTTTTTTCGGGCATATCTCTCACACATGGATACTGTGGTCCTGGATTCTGAATTTAAAAAACGAGGAGCACGGCAAAGTCCAGTCGCCAAAACATTCTGTATAAAAGGTCCTACAATTTGTCTTACAGTTCTAAGGTTCTCTTTAGTCGCTGTCAGAGTCGTCGCTGTCACTCTCGTCTTCTTCTCCACCCTCATTGGTTTCTTCATCTTTCTTTTCGCTCTCTTCCCTTAGGTCAGAGAAGAAGTCTTCTGCTCCTCCGAACGCTTTCTTGCTCAGGGCAGTTAGTTGCCTGTTCTTTTTCCGCTTCCGGTAATCGTCAACTATGACGGAGCCGAGCGAGGACACATCCCAGAACTTCACTTTCTGGTCATGGGCACAGCTGGCCAAGAGGTTGCCGTTTGGGGACTTTGCCAGCTGCTCTATAGGTTCGCCTGGATGTTGCCCAATGCTTCCGACCACTCGGTTGGGCAAAATGTTAATGGCTCTGTATAAAATGAAAAGTTAAGTTATCGTCCAGGCAGGATAATGCTTCTGATCTGTTCTAAAGGACTAATGCTAATCTTTGCACACAAAACTATAGCCATAAGCAGCTAACTCTCAAAATAATATCATCCAACAAATGACAAATAAAATCACGTTACTGCTCACCTGATAACACCGTCCATGGACCCCGTACACACAATGTTGTCAGTGATGGGCACCATACAATCAATAGACTCAGCCTTCACTGCAAAGCGATCGCTTGTCGCCCCAAAGCCGTTCCAGTTAAACAGGTAAATGGTTCCTTCGCTGGATCCACATGCCACCTTCCGACCTCTCTGGAAAACCAATGTATCCCAATGAACTTCTACCAGGTTATAGCGCTAGTGTGTATCACAATGACCTGATACCATTTATACAGCTAGTACCTTCATGACAGCAAGTGATGTCAGGTCTCCGCTCTGATATTCTGACAGTAATTCAAACCTCCGTCTCTTTATATTGAAGACGCCCATGGTTCCATCTCCACTGGGACAGGAAAGAATATCAACATATACATTATATATATATATACACACATTAAATGGAAACCAAGCTCGCAGAATGATTTAGCTACATTTGTAAAATCGATACCATTTACATGGTATTAAACACATATTTTTGCCATTAAAACAGATCTTCAACCAAACAACAACAATAGTCTGCTTCGACTAATAACACAAACTTTTATATGTTGAACACACCGTGTACGTTTTCGCAGTGCGGGGTGGAAAAGGTACAGTGAACAATTAGGTTAAGGTGTTGCGTCCCGTTGTACGTCACACTTAGAAGGTCAGCAACGCAACTGCGTGTGCATCGTCCATCTCCCAGTGGGCACCCCGGCTGTCCGCTATCCCATGTACATCGGGCGTTGATGCACCGTGCCCATAGTGTCAACGCATGGGCACATTAATCAATGCACAGACAGTGTCCCTACGGCCGCTGTTACCATTTTCCTGTAATCCGTCCACCTTTATGTTCTCGAGTACATTGTCGCGTTCTTTTTGGTTATTAACTTCTGGCTTGTTTTCTGATAACATTTCCTGCTGCTCATCCCGACCTTTGCTTGCGTAATCGCTACTGAACCTGGCTGCTTGCCTTGACTATTGGACTTTGCCAACTATTCTCATGTCCGATCCTTGGTACTTTGTTTCCGGAATATGGGCCCCATGTGCTCAAATTCTTGCCTGGGTTGCTACTCTCCCTAGAAGTGGACTACAAGAACACGGCGCAGGGCACTCACTCCTCTTAAGAAGAATCCTAGAGTGTCAGCTTAAGATTTACAGTAATCTATGGAATAGCCTAACATCACTACTAACCATTCTGCCTGAAGTAAAACAATGAACAAGAACAGTGTAGACACCATGGATGACTCCTCTGCATCTAAACCTCTTACCAACTATAAAGAATGGCGGACGAGGCGTCGTGTTACGGAGCTGCTTTGCTGCCTCAGTGCCTGGACAGCTTCCTATCATCAATGTAAAAATCAAGACATTTTGCAGAAGAATAGGAGAAGGTCATCTATTTGTCTACCAAAGCCGGGCAATGCCCCAACACAAAAGGCAAATCAACAGAACAGTTTCAGCCGAAGAAAACACACTTTCTGGAGAGGCCCAGTCCTGACCTCAACCTGATTGAGAAGTTGAGACGTGACTTCAAGACAGATTCACGCCAGACATCCCAAGAATATTGTAAAAACAGTTTTCAAGAGGAATGATCCATCCCGTCCATTGTGCAACTACAGCAAACGTTTGAGTGCGGCCATCGCTGCCAAAAGAGTGCGATCAGGAAAGACATGAAAACGTTTGTGTGTCATTCGTTGAAGCAGACTGTGTTTATATTCAATTTAATGACCAATATATGCAGACATCAAGGTAGAGCCAAAGGGGTCACTTTTTTGTATGCAACTGTATACAAATTTAGTTATATTTATAGAAATAAAAAGTGCCAGAAAAGTGCCGTTTTGTGTTGTGATATTTTTTTTACAATATATTTAAACATGGATATCGGTGCCCTTTTTATATAATAAAATACAAGGGTGTTTTGGTTATGTACAATAAGTGATATAGACCTGATTAATTTATTTTCTGGAAATATATATACATATATATATACATATACACACACACCCTGTTTGTCTATATGGTGGGTCAAGCAGTACTGGGAGGTTGCAATATGAAATATCCCAAAGGAGCAGTCATACTGTGTTCAGGAAGTGATGTCATTCTTCTGAATGTATACAATGACACATCCAGTATTACAGCGAAAGTCAGCAAACTCAGCCCAGTGAGCACTGAGGCCGGCTGGGGATCCAAGGTTTCCTTCCCTTATGTCTTCTTTTTTAATAAATTAGAATTGATCCACCTCGTGGTATGGAGCTGCACCTCTTTAAATTATTGTTTTATATGCCAAATTCAATAAATATTAAAAACTGCAAGATCAACATACCTAGTAGTAAGGAGCAGCTTTTTGTTCTGGTCAATGATCATGTCACTGATGTAATCTTCATGATTTTTCATCTCCATGAAGGCCTCGCCTTTCCGCAGATCCCACACCTTCAGCATCCCGCTGTCATCACCGGTGGCAAATAAGTTCTCATCTATTAATAGTAGGCTGTTTAGAGAGGTGCTGTAGGAGAAAGAACATTAAGACAGAATCTATACAGAAGGGTGTTAAAAAAAAGGGGTTAAAAGGGTTAATCGGCAAGGGTCTATATATATATATATATATATATATATATATATTAGATTACAATTACATTACAATTTATAGAACAATAAAACTTCATTTTGTTAACAAAAACTCACAAAGGACATAAAACTGCCCAGGAGTAGTGGATACAGGGCTCTAACTGCCTGAAGCCAATGGTATGTATAAATATATTTAAATCAGAACACACACGGCTTGCAGAAACAGCAAAGGGCCTCTTTAAATTATTTAGCATGAGATTTCTAAAGGTTTTTGTTGCGTCGGTTTTTATTAATGTAGGCTATATGGGAAAGGATGAACTTGATGGCCATGAAAGGCCAACTAGGAGATCTTCAATGTTCATCACAATGGCTTGTTTATTTTCCTGCTTATGACTGAGGTCCTGCGCACGGGCGTTAGGGGGGTCTTGATTCTGTACGTCCAAGGTATTTATCCTAGTCGGAATTGGGAGGCTGGAGGGGACTTGAATATTTAGCATAAGGCAATAGTCCTGCAAAAAATGACTATTCCTTTAATTGGTTTAATTATTTTGCATATAGAAATATATGAATATGCGAAAATAAAATAACTATACTAACCCGCAGTGTACCTCTACACAGTCAAATACAATCAAATATCACATAGCCAACAAAAAAAAACTATTTAAGATTCGATTACTGAAACAATTATCAAGCCTATTTTATCAATGCTATAATATTGTATCATACATCATCTTTCCATCTTTCTTATACAAAAGTACTAGAAAAGGAAGCAGAAATGAATGTTATCAAGCAGTGCTGGGGGTCTAAGTGCGGAAAACTACGAAACAAAAAATATGAGCAGCATCCTTACTCGTGAGCTTTGGAGATGCGCTTTATGAGTTTACCCTCTTCCACGTTGAGTATATGTATGGACTTGTCTTTAGACACTGTGAAAAGATCTAAAAAAAAAATAAAAATAAATATATATATATAAATATACATATATATATACCGGTACATAAAAAAAAAGCAGGTTGAGATCTGGGTATGCGCAAGTTTCTTTCTGAATAAAATGATCAATGCAGTACTAGGATTTTAATAAACAAACCATATTTCCCTTTAATCACATACCCAAAATCCATTGTGGGTGAGATTTTTTATGTATTTTATCGCTATTATTACCTATGCATCATGCAGCGCCAATACTGTTGAGCTGGCCCTGCATATTGCATAGTTTTATAGGTCATATTCTGGAACAATCTAGCCACTATTAAAGAGTTGTGTGGATACAGCGCTTGGCTGGCTGAATTTATGCTTGACGGTGGGGCGACACAACTTTGTAAGATCCCTTTAATAATTATGAATTCTCGTAAACATTTCATGTAACATAAACCATTAAATAAGACTGATTTGTCCGCATGACCCGTGTTACAATCAAACCATTCTAGCCAAGCAGTCTCTCAACTTCTAACTCCCCGTCAACCTCCTCCTACACTGATGGCTCACAAGAGGGGGGCCCTCTTTTCGGATTGATTGTTAATTTTAATGTTCTAGTTAACTTCTCCCTCTTGTAACAGCTCTAGGGAATTTGATGGTGCTTTATAAAACAATAAATAATAATAATAAATAAATAAAATGTAAAGCGCTGCGTAAACTGTTGGCACTATATAAATAAAAGATAATAATAATAATAATAATATATAAAAATAAAATGTAAAGCAGCTCAAATAAAAGTGCTGCCATCTGCTGGTAGAAAGAGCCACTAGCAGGCTACATGTAGTAGAGTTAGTGGGCAGATCTGCCAGCTCCCCTAAAAGAATTTGGGTGAAATCTATCAAAACCAAACTCTCACGCAAGTAATAAACCATTTATTGATTTATTACCGAAAGGAGTTATTTCTCTGGGAGGGCACGAAATCACCGTGACATTCTAAACTCTTACTTTGACCATCGCTGGTGAAAGCCACGTCTCTGCAGGATTTGAGGTGATGTCCAGATGACCAGAGTTCCTTGTTTCCATTCTCCAAACAGGAATACGAGTAGCTAAAGGGATTTAGGGGTAATTATTTCTGAGGATTTAAAGGTAGGCAGACAATGCAGTAGAGCAGCAGGTAATGCTAGCAGAATGCTTGGTTGTATAGGGAGAGGTATGAGCTCGGAGTATTGTGTACAGTACTGGAGACCGGATCTCCAGAAGGATATAGATATGTTGGAGAAAGTTCAGAGAAGGGCTACTAAAATGGTTTATGAATTACAAAATAAACCTTACCAGGACAGGTTAAAGGATCTTAACCTATATAGCCTGGAAAAAAGACGGGACAGGGGGGATATGATTTGAAACATTTCAATACTTAAAGGGAATCAACAAAGTAAAGGAAGAAAGTTTATTTAAAAGGATAAATAAAACCGCAACAAGAGGACACAAGCATAAACTAGGGGGGCAAAGGTTTAATGGTAACATCAGAAAATATTACTTTACGGAAAGGGTAGTGGACGCATGGAATAGCCTCCCAGTGGAAGTGGTAGATGTTAATACAGTAAAGTCATTTAAGCAAGCATGGGATAGGCATAATGCCAAGCTAGATATAGGATAAGGGCAAGTACTAAAGGAGAGTACTCAGAGGTTGGGCAGACTGGATGGGCCTACTGGTTCTTATCTGCCGTCACTTTCTATGTTTCTATGTTTCCATGTTTCTAAACCAAAGCAAAACGTGTTCCACAAATCAGGAAAAGCTAGCCAAATGCCGCTGTCACCAGATAAATGAAAATATAACAGACTAAGCAGAAATGGCCCACAGTAACTCACCACGCTACGAAGAAGGTTAGGACAACCGTGGATTTACAAACCAACCTGATACAGTAATACGGCTGATTGCTTTCCGTGCTGTCCTACTAATGACAGCGAGATATCTGAGTGTTACTCTTACAAACCCCATTTCATCGCTAATTAGCTCACCAATTTTGCTACCTAACTACAGCAAGTTACGGCCTGTGTTTACATTATCTATGCATCGTACGGGTCCATCTCAGCTATTTTTTTTCCTGGAGAAACGTTTCATACGGCATGAACTTTTGGATATGGGAACTATGTTGGAAAGGCAACACAATACATACACAAACACATCGCCATCGACGTCGCCTGCAGCAACGATATCTCGACTGGGGTGAAACGCAATGGCGTTCACAGCTGCTTCAAATGAGATGTCCTCTGGAGTTTCCCTCACTCTCGGCTCCGCTGGTCCTGCAGTATCATCCAATTCTTCAGATTCAGACTTAACAAAAAATAATAAAAAAAATAAAATAAAATAATAATAAAAAAAACAAATTTTATATATATATATATATATATAAAAAAAAATCTGTAAATTTTACTTTTCAGAATTGTCATGAACCAAATCACAAATGAGCCTATTTGCTACCGATCCAATGAATGAAATCAGAATTTATGGTGGTCACACTGGAGCTGAAAGGTTTGGGTTGTGCAGGTTATTGAGGTGCGGGCCTGGCTCCAATATTTGAAAATATTATTATTATTATTATTTAAGAAAATGTTTCCTTGCATGTCCTCAGACACAGGCTGGTAACATTATTATTAATTATTATTAATCAAGGTCAATAATGGCGAAACCCAAAGTGTGATAAAACTGGCCTTACCCCCTCGACATTACAAAGATATCCAAAATAGATTACTTTTTGTAAAATGGCTTAGAATGCAAATTGAGTTAAAAAGTTAAATTATCACAAATAGTACCATATCTACCAAAGATCTTGGATAAATGTCTAGCTATTGACACGGCCTAGGGTAGGAGCCAAGCAATTATCATACAATTCAAGGTAAAGACTCATGCATTCATACACTAAAGGTCTCCATTTGGTGGCGTTTACCAATTTTCATGCCCCCCTGGATTTGTTCAGGAGCCGTTCTGTACTTTTACACTGAATACATTGTTTTACAAAGTAGATACGGACCCAGATTATCTGTCCCTCAGAGCGAGATAAACACGTAGATCACGTTTGACCTAAACCTACTCTTTATTGAGCTAAAAACATATGAAGTTTGACGTTATCGTCGGGACTGACACAGGCGATAACAAAAAATGTAAAAAATATATGCTGCCCCCATTATGGAGCCACCTTTGGCAGCGACACCAAGACTAGTGTCCAGGTTTAAGGAAGAGGGGGGTACCGGAGATTACAAAGCCAGGAAAGGACGGCGTCCCAAAAATATTTCTGTAGACCTAAAAAACTTTATTCAGACTTTTCTTTTTTTTTTTTTAACCCCTTAAGGCCAATGGGCGGTCCCTAAACCCATTGAAAACAATGCATTTTGAGCATTGTCATTAAGGGGTTAAATGAGCTGCGCCCCAAATAACCCCCTAATGCGGACCTGAGCTGCCTTTCAGACTGGCCATGAGGCCTAGATTCGAAGGGATGTTAAAATCCAACGTAAAAAAGGTCTGTAGGCCACCGGTGCTTATGTGACATTATCATTATCATTACATTTTATTCATAGAGAGCCAGCACTATCACAATATGGAATAACACAAAATTAACAACAAAAACACACTTTGGGGTTTTAGTTACTAAAGAGAGAGTTTGCAGGAAAGTTATGGGTTGAATTTTCACTTTTCAACTTATGAAGGACCAACCCCAGCGAGGTTCTGCTGCAGTAGGAGCTCGGTCGGCGCGCCATAAAGCGTAGTTAAAGGAGGTTTCTCCAACATCTCCTCATCATCTAAATGACGCAGAGCCGGCAAAGACCTCCTCGCTGGAGAAAGCTGCCCTTTATAGCGAATAGTGAAGGCGGTTGAAATCACAGCTCTCCCTTTAGTGAATATACCCCTTGAAGACATACCAGTAGAAGGAGAAGAGGACTCTGTCCTCACAAGCTTATGGTCCATTGGGAGATTACTAACTTATATCGATATAGCGATATCAGAGAGTTAGAACCTCCTGCAAAAACCCTCTCTTTAGTGAATAGATCCCACAGATACAACCCCCCCCCCCCAAAAACATTTTAAGTGGAACTTTGGTTGGCGGTAAATGGTTACAGGGAATGAAAAAGCGAAGTTCCCTGCACTCATCACGCACATTTAATCACACTATATGAGAATTGTCAAATTTAAGTTATCACACAATATCTGAGTGTCGGAAACCAGAACTGGGATGCTGCATGTCGCTCTAGTAATGATGATGATGATGACGATGTAAATCCAGCACCTCTGTACATATAATGCCTGCTATTAGAAAACAATTCTGTGGCCAGACCAGCTTGAGACGCTTAAAGTTTGCTTTCTTCTTCATGCGCAGCAGCCAGACATCGAACGGACGGAAATAACGACTCTTTCATTGCCATTTGATTTACAAAACGCCCTTGGCATTGTGCTAAAAATCACTAAAAAGACTAGGAATGCGGGTCTTATCCCAACGAATGGAAATGCTAATGCCAGCAATGGAAAGTGTCATGCGAGTAGACACAGTTATTTCGAATATAAATGGCATCATATTAAATATGCAGATTCCTCCCATTACATTTCATACAATGCTCTGCTTTTTAATGCACAGCAATGTTATTGTTAAGGTTGCTGTTCCACTTAGACAAAACATGTTTGTTTTATTGTAATTACATGAAAACAGACAGGTATTTTATTTTGTTGCTACGGCAACAACCTATCAGTGCCTGCTTTTGCTCTGATAACGTCATTATCCACGAATAAAAATGTATTTCTCTTGGTGCTAGTAGCACAAATTACGATTTTTATACGTAAAAAATCCTTGTTACCCACACCCCAAAAATAGCTTAAAAAATATATAATTTTTGTGTGGAAAGTGTGAGACCTCCGAAACATTAAAAAAAAACTACACACGTGAGATACTGCTGCTATTGGGGATGTTGCCGAACATAAACTAGGGGTTTATTATTTATTTATTATTATTATTATTAGCTGTGGCCCCTACCCAGCGATAGAAATCCTATGTTTTACATGACCTTCCGGAGCTCCACCATAGAAGCCCACCCGCAGCAGTGCATATCTGGGGGGTATACGGCATATCTGGGGGGTATAATACGGCATATCTGGGGGGTAGTGTGGCAAACCTAGGCTCAGATGTGCATAACGGGGGGGGGCAGGTTAGGAAATAAAAACAAGAAATTTATTATTCTCAAATTTTTTTTTTACTCTACTGTTTGTTTTTAACATTCAGTTATTTTAAATAAATGAAAAATGTACATATACTTTTTTTTTATCCGATTAATCGAAAAAAATAAAAGCCCAACTAATCGATGAAAATAATCGTTTCTTGCAGCAACCTCATTTAAAAATAGGGTGATTTAAAAAAAAACCTGTAAAGATTGGAATTACTGTTTATTTACACTTTCCCAGCTTGCCAGACAAGTAACTCATTTAGTATGCAGAAATCAATTGTGTCATCTAAAGTTAATTAAAGACTGTCTAAAAGAGACAAGATTAGCACATGCCAGCTAATTAGTATTTGGGAGGGCTGTTCATGATTTAAGACAAAAAGCGGTATTATGTACAAAGAAAGAACAAGCTAATATTCCTTAGAACGTGATTAAAAAGTACTATTCTCAATTACAAATCATTCCTCTATTTTCTAACCTGTCGATGGTCATCATTTTCGTCTTTGTTAAGAGGTGCTGTCTGAAAAAGAAAAAGAATACTCAATGCATAGTACAGGGCAGCACTTATAGATGGCTACTTTGCAGTTTTGGGACACCGGACAAATTTATTCTGATAATATATATGCAGCTTACACCTATGTGTGTATATAGATATATATATAAATATACACACTATATATATATATCTCTATATATATATATATATTATATATATATATTATATATATATACACAGTGTTATTCACAAGTTTGGGGTCACTTTGCAAAGGCTTTTTCTCATGATCTGATGGGACAGGGCCTATTTACGCCTAATCATTTCCAACATTAACAACTTCTACAATGTATTTCAGATCCATTTCATGTTATTGTAATGGACAAAATGTGATTTTCTTTAAATTCTGGGGTTTAGCACAGGGATGCACAATTCATATCGCCCGATGCCCGGGATATGCAGTTCCAGACACCAGACGGGTGTTTTTTGGTTTTTTTTTCTCCATTTCATGGCAAGCAGCCGGGTTAGGATCCAGAACCTCTGCAGTGCTGCAGGCCTCCTGGATCCTCCTCTCCGGCAGCCGTGGACGTCTGCGCGTAGTCAACCTCCGCTGCCGGCACTTCTCCATAGAAGCACCACCATAGGAGCCCCATTGGAAGTGCCGGCAGGGGAGGTTGTCTACACGCATCGCGCAGCCGGCCCCGCTAGACACCAAGGAGTCTGGGGGTGCATTTGTACGTCCGGGGGGGGCATATCTAGGGAGCAGAGTGACAAATCTACAGGGCATAAAGCATATCTGTGGGACAGAGTGGAATATCTATAAGTAAGGTGCGTTATAAATGTATTGCTGAATTAAACACACCTCACTTAACTACCGGAGTGCTGAGCGACTTTATTTGTGATAAGGGGATCTTTGGTTTTCCAAATTTCTGTTTATGTATAACATATGCTAACTGCATAATAGATTCCAAAAATGATAAAATACATGGATTCCTGTGTATTAGATAAAATACTGTTTTACCATTCTGTTAATGTGTATTTATATATATATATAGTATAATATATAAGCTATTCAGTCGAAGTCTAGTTTAAGGCATTTGTACATCACATCACGTAACACAAATGCAACCATGCTAATCCCACCAAATGTCATAGTTATGATTCCCAGGATATGTACTTAAGATATTGCGCCACCTAGAGGTATAAAAAGAAAATCTCTTTCGGTGTAATAATAATTCTCATTAGGAATAATCAGCTGTCCTTTACCTTTCCATATCTACCAACATTTTGAGCACTTTGGGACTTTACCGATACTTTTTATGTGACCTGGTGACCTATAAAATGCTGAATACAATTTAACACATAATTGCCATACAAAGTTGTGACATACTCGTATCCATGAACGTCAACAGGGTCGTCAGGAAGAAAAGAGGGACTTGCATCACAAAAGAGAGACTTTTGGCATGAATGCTAAGACCCATAAAAGAATACCCCGAGATTCATACAGCGAGTGATTGGCATGCATAGGGCAGGTCTTGGCATAAGACAAGGATCTCATTATGTATTTACAGCAGGAAAGGAATTAACTGCCCCGGCAGATGCCCTGCACACTGCAGAAATTAATGCGATGTTACTATTATCAGACTGGCGTAAAGCAGTGGCGAACACGAACATTATTTTGATAATAAGGCTGCTCTTATTCCATCACTGCCATTTCTACTCTTTTGGGAAATAGCAATCAGCGCAGATCTTTGCTACGATGAGTAGAAATAAACACATCATGAGATCATGCTTACCTCTGTGGGCGCCGCCATTTTAAAAAAAAATATGTGCACCGAGGTCCTGGCAGGCAGATAAAGGAAGTGAAAATAAATGTACGTGTTTATTGCAATTACAACACCAACAGGGTGTATTTTTGTAGGTGTATCTTATTTTAGTGTTTTAAACGTACATTGCATAATATAGCTAGACTGCGTATGTATAAAGATATAGAATAGCACGTATTTGCTTTGAACTCCAAGGAAGGACTTTTTAGAGCACAGATCGATTATAAAGTAGAGTGGAGTTATAGCGCCCTCTAGCATGTGAAGTGTAAACCGCAGCTAATAAAAAAATCAGCATCTTTGCAAATTCGTGGCCATGTGTGGAGTTAGAGAGATGGGGCTTTGTAGTTACCGTATTGGCTCGGATATAGGCCGCACCCTAAAAGTTAGGTGCTTTTTTAAAGAAAAAAAATTCTTAGTAAAAAAACAACACTTAGTGGAACAGATATGTTGCCACTATATCCCCCCTTGAGGTGTGCACTCTGCCCCCGAGATGTGCTGCCACTCTGACCCCAAGAGCCCCCCCCCCCCTTGATTTACCAGTGCAGACTCCCCGGGGTCTTGCAGGGCCGGCGGGGGACAGCTACGCAGTACGTGTACTCAACTTCTGGTGCTGGCACTTCCGTCGTGGGAAGTGCCGGCCGGCAAGGAAGATTGTTAGCATACATCGCGCAGACGTTAACCGGCTGTGGCGATGCAAGCGTTAACAACCTCCGCTGCCGGCACGTCTGCATGATGTGCTTTAACAATCTCCCTTGCAGGGATTTTTCAATGATGTTTTCAACATTTTTATATGATATCGACTTTACGGTATTGTAAGAAGAACCTCAGATAAAAAAACTCAGGAACAGGGGGCACAATGTCTGGTGAAGTCCCTGTAATACACTACAGCTTCTCCAATCCATCCTACAACAGCAAATGTTAATTAACCTGCAGTATGATAGGTGAGCAAGGAGCATTAATCTCAGCCTCTGCTAATCTGTATATATATATATATAACGCTTGTCACTTCCCCTTGTAAATGCTGAGGAGTACTTCCCATTAAACCACCAAAACAGCTTTAAAATGGACAAATCATCACAAATGTATAATATATATATATATATATATAATATATATATATGAAAAGTCAAATAAATTCAAATAAAGACTGAAATTTATTGAAAAAGACCTAGAGTGCTGGTAACTATCCATAGAGTGTGTGTATATATTATATATACATATATATATTATATATATATGTATATATGCACACAGGACATATATATATATATATATATATATATATATATATATACAAGACACATATATGTGTATATATGTATGTGTATATATGTATATATATATATATATATACACAGGACATTTATACACACACAGTAAACAGATATACACACACACATATATATAAGGCACATTACTAATATGCAAGGTAATACATTAATATTCTTCACATGATTGTTTGTAAAAATAATATTACAGATATTATTTAATATTATAGAATTCACAATAGGTTAAGTACATGATAGCCGTTAGAGAATAGTCTCGTCTTTATTCAGTTAGTTACCGGAATCTCATTTACATTAATAAATAAACTGTCATAAACTGTTATAAATAAAAAGCTAGAGTCTCTCCTAACTGTCAGAAAGGCGTTAAGGATATTATTATTATTGTTTGCTTGTTTTGCTCTAGGTCACTACACGTTGTCAGTGTGCTTGAAGAACTTGTGATGTCACAAACACCTTGCTGCACGGGAGGGAAGCCAACACACAGCACAGAGCGACCACACAGCGATTCCTTACAGGTGAGTGATCGGTTTTCTCTGGTTTCCTTGCATACAAATAACAGAATTACATTGTGAAATGCTCTGATTGTGCTAGTTTTATCTCAGATAGGTTCTTGAAGACTATATAGTGCTATGGGTTCACTATTTAATTAAGCTCAGAAATGTCCTGCATCAATTCACCTAAAATATCTTATTTATAAATGTTTTTTTTACATATATATATATATATATCTCTGTATGTATGTGTATGTATATATATCCATTAATATAATGGATTAATCTTGTCTGCCTATATTCCAGAATGTTTTCATTATTTCTTCTTGAATTAAATATAATAGGATAGATAGATATTCTGGTTCTTACCCGTTTAATTCTCTGTATTTATTTATGTTGTAATACAGAGGATAATATATGTTGTCTGAGAGAAAATTCTATCTTTCATACAAATACAGAATGAAGGCTCTGTTATGCTGAGGTAGCCCTAATCAGTATATAGGATATATAATATATATATGAATTAGTGGCTCCCTATTATGAGTGGCACCCCTTCTGATATAGGAAAGAAAGTGAACATGTTGGGTTTAAACATCTGTCCCTTAGGTGAGCCTGGTGCTGCGACAAAAGCCTCCTTTGCACCAAATTTGGATTTTCTGTGTGGATTTACAACTTTGAAGACAAGCTGATATTTTACAAAACGAATACCTGACAGGTAAATGTAATCAGTACACCATGTCATAAACGTATTTACCTATGGCCGGCTAGCCTATGCTTCACTACACTTTCACAATACATATCCTTACCTTCATATACATTATTTTATTATTATTTTATATTTTTTAGTTTCACTGTGTGAAGTATTAGGAGACAATATAATGTTTCCATGGATTTATTTTGTTTTCTGCCACAAATACTTTTTTTTTGGAAATTAGAATATTTTTCAGAGATTCATATACCCATCAACTAAGAATCAGCCTTACAAACATTTAACTTGACTTTACGACATAGACTCAGCGTGTAAAATGTAATCTAAGATAACCGGAAAAAAAATCACCTATGTCAAATACACCTTTTTATCAAATCTCTTTCATTAGGATGCTGTGGCAAGGTGAATACTTGAAAACATTTTGTAATATTTGGATTTTTTTAAAAATTAAAGACGTTGTTGTTGTTTGAATAAGGTATATTTGCTTCTTCACTTAAAATATTCTTTAATAGGTAGCTTGTATTGAAAATAGTTTGGGTTTTAAACCGGATCGTTACAGGATTCATTTAGTTTAGGAATTGTTTTCCCAGAGCGACTATTGAATGCGCGCAGTGTATCCCCTCATCCTGCGCGGAGCTTTCTGCGGATCAAGACCACCTTGCATCAGAAAGTACTGACTGCAGAGCAAGCTGAGTAGTAACCTTTTATACTTTATTTGTTGGAGCTTAAAGGTGCTGTGTAAATGTGAAACATTTAAGGAGATTTACATTGCTGGTAGCTCTAACAGGAAAACCAATTTCAGCTTTAGAAAATGCTCCCTCTGATACACACTTTTGTTTTATGTGACCCTCCTGCAGTCCTATCTAAACGTATTATACGACGACATATATTTTATAAAGACGGGTGGGAGGTTCTCTCAAAAATATTGAGTCCGTTGGTAACATGCAAGCTGCTTAATAGGTCGTCTAACAAAATTTACAATAGAAGAAAACTACAAAATTTGCCAAGCCTATCAGTTGTGCTCATTACAGTCAATTAATCTTAATTAATTTTTATTATGGTGATATTTCATCCAATGAGAGTCCTTTGTCCATCTTTGAAAATATCGCACCGTGCATAGAGTCCAAAAATCTCTATTTTTTTTTCCATTCCCGTCAAACTTTGGCAGCGGACTCCATATGCGCTGCAGATATCGTAACATAAGAATTAGTTGAGAGGGCATTTTCTGTAGGGGTTTTTAAATTATGCTTTCAACACCATTTTACCATATTAAACAGGCCTTATCACAGTAATATGAATTAACACTAGGTTTAATTGGGCCCCTGTTTGTAATCTAGATTGTTCTTCCAAATGATGGCACTCTAGGAAGGGTGATAAAGGTGATAAATAAACCAGTTTTCCATTTCCTTCAGTCATTTTGACAGGGTTACCCCAAAATACTAACAACGCTTACAGGAAAAATACATTTAGAGTGATATTTCTTAAGTTGTGATTTTTTTTAAATATGTTACATTTTGCTTTCAGCACCAACTGACTATATAAAATATGCAGTACAGTACTAATAGAAAAATAGGTTTCTGTTTTTAATCGGATAAATGTGCTTTTTTAATTCCTACAAGGAGGTAAACCTCCCTTTTTTAACCCCTAACTGTTTTTAGGAGGACTCCCATTGCACAGAAAATACGTGGGAAAAATTAGTTGAGAGTACATTTTCTGTAGTGGTCTCTAAATTACGTTTTCAACATAATTTTACCGTATGAAACGTACAGAATCACAATAGCAAGACTCTAGTCAGATACTAGATTTAATTGGGGCTATGTTTATAATCTAGATTGTTCTTATTAATGTCCCCAACAAGGTTGACTAGGTGATAAATCCTCCTTTTTTTTAATTCCCTTCAATGGTTTTAGGAGGACTTTCATTCTAGGGCAAGTACTCTAAACAAACATACTACATTTTTTGTAAGGATTTTAAATGATGCTTCCAACATTTTTCAATAGTATCAAAAGCACCGTAACTAAAAAATAATATAATCAGATATTTTGTATAATTATGCTTTTGATTGTTATCTAGATTGTTCCTTATTATTGCACCTTTGGTAGGTTGATGATGGGATAAATCTCCTTTTTTATTCCCTTTCATGTTTTTAGAATTACTTACTTAGAATTCTATAATATTGAAAGTACCGTATCAGAAGAGTTAAGTCAGATACTTTTTTTTTAAATTAGGCTTCTATTGTGATAGAAATAGTTTCTCCAAATGATTGCACCCTAGGCAGGGTGATGAGGGGATAAACCTCCCTTATTCATTCCCTTCAATGTTTTTAAAAATACTCTCATTGTATACGTATACTAAATACAAAAAAAAACAGTGTATGGTACATTTTCTGTAAGATTTTTGAGGGATGTTATGAAGATTTTGCGCCAATATTGCAAGTACAGAATCAGAAGAAGAATTAAGCTGGATAGGTTGTTTAATTTGGCTTATGATTAGGTAGGATGACAAGGGATAGAGTGAGGTAGGAAGAAATCTTCCATTTTCATTCTCTGAAATGTTTTTGGAGGACTTAAGTTATACAGCATGTTTGCTAAAAAAAAAATAGTATGTTTGTGTAGTGATTTTTCAATGATGTCCAAAATTTAAAGCTATATCCATGTGTAATGCTATGTCCATGACTAATTCTATGTCCATGCATAATGTTATCTCTATGTTTAATGCTATGTAAATGAATAATGCTATATTCATGTGTAATGCGATGTCCATGAGTAGTGCTATGTCCATGTTTATTGCTATATCCATATTTATTACTATATCGATATTTAATGCTATGTCCATGTTTATTGCTATATGCATATGTAATGCTATGTCCATGTTTAATGTCATGTCCATGTGTAATGCCATCTTAATGTGTAATGCTATGTCCATGTGTAACGCTATATTCATGTTTAATGCAATCTCCATGTGTAATGCTATGTCCGTGTTTAATGTATATCCGTGTTTAATGGTATATCCATATTTAATGCTATGTCCATGTGTAATGCTATCTCCATGTCTTATGTTATGCCCATGTTTAATGCTATGTCTATGTTTAATATTATCTCTATATGTAATGCTATGTATGTAGGTAGTGTGTACCGTGTACCACAAACCAACTACCACCTAAACCCCACCAGGTAACAACACAGAGACTGAAATTGTATAAAGCAGGGCACAGCATATTTTTATTAACAATAGCCACAAACATTTTGTTGGCCTAAACACCATAAAACAATAAACATAAATACACAATAAATTCTAAATACAAATATAAAAATATACATAACACATAATGCATAATACATTCAAACATAACCAACACAGGAACAATATTAACCCCGTCCTTGCTGGCCTCTCACCATTGTACAATCCAGACCACAGGTACTCACCTTCCCCCTCGTCGAGACAAAAATGACAGCTACCTTACTCTGTCCCACAACCAATGCTAACCACCAGCCGACCATAAGCTCGGTGGGCATGTCCAATAAAAAACACCAGAGGTCAGGGGAGGATTGAGCCTTCTTTCACACCAGCATCCAAACTCCATCATTTACCAAACCAGACCGGCAAGGATACACAAACCACCACAAACCCCTTAAATCCCCTTAAAGGGGACCCTCACCAAAAAAAGCCATGGCCTGACCAATAGCCTCCTGCAGCGCCAAATAAAAAATATCCAAAGCGATGTCATTGAGATGAACTCCATCGCTCCTAATTAAATTAGCGGCGTCACTCTCAAACACCCCATGCCTTGCTGGCACACCATGAATACTAGCCACAAACTTAAAAACCCGATTTAATTTAACCCACAACTGCTCCAGCACCCGCTGGCTAGTTGCCTGCCACCAGACCACACCAACCGAACCTCCGGCAATAACACCAGAATCCTATCCCCTTAATACCTAACCGGGACCACCCCGAGACCATTCCCTCCGAGGTGAATCACCAGAACAAACGGGGAACCCAACAGCCTAGATAACCGAACCAGTTCGGGAAGGAGATGAACCCACTGCATCCCCCGCTTCCCAAACCACCACACCTCAACCCCCAGAGGGGAGAACCACTGCCCGCCTCCTGGCCCAGATGAGGAATGAATGTCCGACGAGCCAAACTCGAGGAAGGACCATACCTACAAGGCATATCCAAACAAACATAAGACCGAAAACTCCCTGATCGCCAACGCCCAATCCGCTGCACAGATAAATGTCCCCCAAAAGACCCGGCAGGGATCTCCAGGGCCACCAGCGATTTCCGAAAAACACCCACAAATTGAAAATGCGACAAATCGGACCCGTCATGATGCACCAGAAGCGAGCCCCCAGCCGCTCAACAGAAACTCCCTAACTGCCAACACAGGGCAAATAGGTGAACCCTCAATGGAACCCAACCGAACCAAAGCCCCCTTCCCCGACACATCCGTGTTAGATTGGCGAAAGCACAGGCCACCGGCCCCGAATTCCACATCTTCCACCAAAACGCCACCAGGCACACGCTTACTAGGGCTAACCAATTCCCCTATCCGCATGACCCCAAAAAATGCCAAAGCCTAAAAGCCAACCTAAATAACCGAAATCCGAAACGGATCCCAACACCACACATAACTGGACCAGCCGGCCTCCGAGCATCCCTAGTCACCATACCCTTCCACCAGCCCTTTACGGCCTGGCGAACAAGGAAATCCTTGGTAAAATCCGCTAGCCCCATTAACTAACATAAAAAACTTAGACCCGACAGGCGAGCAGTTGCCGCCGACGGGGACAGCGCAGCCGAGTCCCACTGCCACAGGAGGGAAAGCAAACCACGGACCCGAGCAGCGTTAGACGGGAAACCACCACAGTCTCCCTCAAACACTGCCCACTCATTCCACACCTTACCATACCTCCCCCAAGTGGCTTTTGAAACTGGAGCACGGATCCACTCCGCACTTGTCCAACCCAAGGGCCCACAGTTTCACCGGACATGGGACCCCCTCTTCGTCTGGGTACGGCACTCCATTGCCACATAATAGGTCTCGATTCCAAGGAAACTCAGGCAAGTAGTCGGCCCCTCCATCTTATCGATCGCTAGGGGGACTCTAAAACGTCGCATCACACCCTGCACAGTACGGAGGAGATGAAGACAGTCCCCAGAATCCCCGGACCCAATACACAAGAAATCATCCAGATAATGCAGGACAGAGGCCAAACCCGCCTCCTCCCACACCACCCATTCCCAAAAGGTGCTAAAACACTCAAAATAAGAACATGATATTGAACAACCCATAGGGAGGCTCATATCAACATAAAACTGCCCGACAAACTGACAACCTGTGCGGGGACACAAATTCGCCAAAGGCTGAACAGCAAAAGGTCCCGCAATGCACCCCAACTCCACCTTCCTCTTGACATCGGGAATCTCCGCAACAGAACGCAAATTCCTATAAGGGGCATCCACAAAGGGTATACAAAACCCTCTGAAAAACTCTGCAACAAAACATCCGCAGCCTGCCGGTCCTTATATCGGCTTAGCCCCTGGTGTAGTCGCCCTTCGATCCCACATATACAGCAGGAGTGAGGGTGGCCGGCTGAGTCATAATGGCCAGCGACAGACCACGCGATAGATGGTCGGACTGCCAGACGCTAGTGAAACTGCTCATCGTACCGCCACCAGCCCAGATCCCCATACGTCCGACATGCACTCCAAATGAGATCCTGATAAGTATAAAGTACCGAACACTTCTCAGGGCACTTTTCGCCTATCACGGTCGGCAGGATAGAAAAGGCGCACATTCATTTACCAAAGGTCTTTGGAATCCGCCTCTACCTGTATTTTTCTCTCTCCTTATCCGTCCCGCTCCTCCAGTGGGCCCGACCAGCACATGTAGGCCACCCCACGAGCCACATCCGCTACCCCCACCTCCGTGTCCACTACCGTCGCCAAGTCACTCCCCACAGCAACCCCGCCAGCAACCCCGCCGGCAACCCCCCAGCACCACCCAAAACTGCCATAGCAGGCACCGGGAGGGAAACTGAACACAAGGAACCCGCACAACTCACAGACTGCTCCCAAACGGACCTAACCTGCCCATCCAGACCTAGCCCCAATGACCCAGGACCCCCACCGCGCTCCCACACATCTAGATACCCCTGCAGACCCGACAAAAAAGTTCCCACAGCGGAGCCCAGTCGACCCCCCACCCTAGACCCCAATAACCCCTGGACAGCAGAGGGACCATGGACTGCTGGCAGGGGCCCCAACCCCAGGTGCTGTATAAAAGGGGGAGTAGAAAAAGCCTCCTCACCAGAGGAGCTGTAGTGGAGGAGGGAACTCCTGCCCCTACATTTACATACCCCAATCAAAAACATACATTCCCCAAGCATGAACTCCCCCAGACACATACATGCTCCCTGTCCATTTAGCTACGCTGATTCCCAGGGGCCTTATCCATGTTTAATGCTATATCCATGTGTAATTCTATGTACATTTTAATGCTATGTCTCCATGAGTAGGGCTCTGACTATGTTTAATGCTATATCCATGTTTAATGTCATATCCATGTGTAATGCTATGTCTGTGTGTAATGCTATCTCTATGTGTAATGCTATCTCTATGTGTAATGCTATGTCCGTGTTTAATGCTATGTTCATTATTAATGCTATATCCTTTAGTAGTGCTATGTCTATATTTAATGCTATATCCATGTTTAATGCTATGTCCATGTGTAATGCTATGTCCACGTGTAATGC
Source organism: Spea multiplicata (assembly GCA_009364415.1). Taxonomy (NCBI): domain Eukaryota; kingdom Metazoa; phylum Chordata; class Amphibia; order Anura; family Pelobatidae; genus Spea; species Spea multiplicata. Next base: position 91,576 of record VKOC01018345.1, read on the forward strand.
TATGTCCATATTTAATGCTATATCCATGTTTAATGCTATGTCTATGTGTAATACTATGTCCATGTTTAATGATATATCCATGTGTAATGCTATATCCATGACTAATGCTATGTCCATGTGTGTCTATGTCACGTGTAATGCTATGTCCATATTGTCATCTCTCTATGTTTAATGTATGTCCATATGTAGCAGTATGTCCATGTTTAATACTATATACATGTATAATGCTATCCATAATAATAACGCTAGATCCATGTTTAATACTATCTCCATATTGAATAATATATCCATGTTTAATGCTATATCCCTGTTTAATGCTATATCCATGTGTAATGTTATGTCCATGTTTAATGCTATCTCCATTATTGATTTTATCTCTATGCGTAAATCTATGTCCATGTTTAATGCTATATCCATGTCTAATGCTATCTCTATGTGGAATGTTAAATCCATGTTTAATGCTATATCAATTTGTAATGCTATATCCATGTGTAATGCTATGTCCACGTTTAATGCCATGTCCATGTGTAGTGCTATATCAGTTTTTAATAATATGTCCATCTTTAATGATATCTCTATATGTTATGCTATATCCATGTTTAATGTATTCTCTATGTTTAATACTATATCCATTATATCAATGATATCTCTATGTGTAATTCTATGTCCATTTTTAATGCTTCTCTATGCATAATGCTTTGTCCATATTTAATGATATATCCATGTGTAATGCTATATTTCTGTTTAATCCGATATCCATGTGTAATGCATGTTTAATAATATCTCCATGTTTAATGCTATGTCCACGTGCAATGCTTTGCCGATGTTTAATGCTATGTCCATGTGTAATGTTATATCTATGTTTAATCCTATGTCCGTGTTTAAGGCTATATCTATATTTAAAGCAATATCCATGTGTAAAGCTAAATCCATGTTTAATGTTATCTCAATGTTAATGCTATGTCCATGTTTATTGCTATATCCATGTGTAATGCTATTTCCATGTTTAATGCCATGTCCATGTTTAATGCTATGTCCATGTTTACTGCTATATCCATGTTTAATGCTATCTCCATTAGTAGTGCTATGTCCATGTTTTATGCTATCCCCATGGTTTATGCTATCCCCATGTTTAATGCTATATGCATTTTTAATGTAATGTTTAATGCTATATCCACGTTTAATGCTTTTCACATGAGTAGTGCTTTGGCCATGTTTAATGCTGTATCCATGAGTAATACTATATCCATGTTTAATGCTATTTCCATGTGTAATGCTATGTTCATGTTTAATGCCATGTCCATGTTTAATGCTATGTCCATGTTTAATGCTATGTTCATGTTTAATGCCATATCCATGTGTAATGCTATGTCTGTGTGTAATGCTATCTCTATGTGTAATGCTGTGTCCGTGTTTAATGCTATGTCCATTATTGATTTTATCTCTATGCGTAATTCTATGTCCATGTTTAATGCTATCTCCATGAGTAGTGCTTTTTCCATGTGTAATGCTTTTTCCATGTGTAATGCTATGTCCGTGTTTAATGCTATGTCCATATTTAATGCTATGACCATATTTAATGCTATATCCATGTTTAATGGGCTATGTCATGTGTAATGCTATGTCCACGTGTAATGCTATGTCCATGTTTAATGCTATATCCATGTTTAATGCTATATCCATGTTTAATACTATATCCATGTGGAATGCTATATCCACCTGTAATGCTATATCCATGTTGAATGCTATGTCTATGACTAATGTTATGTCCATGTATAATGTTATCTCTATGTTTAACGCTATGTCCATGTGTAATGCTGTGTACATGTATAATGCTATATCCATGTGTAAAGCTAAATCCATGTTTAATGCTATCTCCATATTGAATAATATATCCATGTTTAATGCTATATCCATGTTTAATGCTATATCCATGTGTAATGTTATGTCCATGTTAAATGCTATCTCCATTATTGATTTTATCTCTATGCGTAATTCTATGTCCATGTTTAATGCTATATCTATGTCTAATGCTATCTCTATGTGTAATGCTATATCCACCTGTAATGCTATATCCACCTGTAATGCTATATCCATGTGTAATGCTATGTCCATGACTAATGCTATGTCCATGTATAATGTTATCTCTATGTTTAATGCTATGTCCTTATGTAACGCTATATACATGTATAATGCTATATCCATGTGTAACGCTAGATCCATGTTTAATGCTATCTCCATATTGAATAATATATCCATGTTTAATGCTATATCCATGTCTAATGCTATCTCTATGTGTAATGTTATATCCATGTTTAATGCTATGTCCATGTTTAATGCCATGTCCATGTGTAGTGCTATATCAATTTTTAATAGTATGTCCATCATTAATGATATCTCTATATGTTATGCTATGTCCATGTTTAGTGCTATATCCTTGTTTAATGCATTCTCTATGTTTAATACTATATCCATTATATCAATGATATCTCTATGTGTAATTCTACATCCATTTTTAATGCTTCTCTATATGTAATGCTTTGTCCATGTTTAATGCTATGTCCATGTGTAATGCTTTGTCCATGTTTAATGCTATGTCCATGTGTAATGTTATATCTATGTTTAATCCTATGTCCGTGTTTATTGCTATATCCATGTGTAATGCTATGTCCATGTTTAATGCTATCTCCGTGTGTAAAGCTATGTCCATGTTTAATGCTATGTCCATGTTTAATGTTATGTCAATGTTAATGCTATGTCCATGTTTATTGCTATATCCATGTTTAATGCTATCTCCATTAGTAGTGCTATGTCCATGTTTTATGCTACCCCCATGGTTTATGCTATATGCATTTTTAATGTAATGTCCATGTTTAATGCTATATCCACGTTTAATGCTATATCCACGTTTAATGCTTTCCACATGAGTAGTGCTTTGGCCATGTTTAATGCTGTATCCACGAGTAGTGCTATTTCCATGTGTAATGCTATTTCTATGTTTAATGCCATGTCCATGTTTAATGCTATATCCATGTTTAATGCTATATCCATGTGTAATGCTATGTCCATGTTTAATGTTATCTCTATGTATAATTCTATGTCCATGTGTAATGCTATATGCATGATTAATGCAATGTCCACCTTTAATGTTATCTCTATGTGTAATGCTCCATGTTTAATGATATATGCATGTTTAATGCTATGTCCAAGTTTAATGTTTTCTCTATTTGTATTGATATGTCCATGTTTAATGTTATGTCTATGTGTAACGTCCATATATAATGCTATCTCAGTGTTTAGTGTTGTCTTTATGTGTAATGTGTTGTGCATGTTTAATGCTATGTCCATGTTTAATGTTATCTCTATGTGTAATGCTATGTCCATCTTTAATGCTATATCCATGTTTAATGCCTTGTCCTTGTTTAATGCCATATCCATATCTAATCCCATATCCATGTGTAGTGCTATGTCTATGTTTAATGCCGTCTCTATGTTTAATGCTATATCCATTTGTTGTGCTATCTCCATTAGTAGCGCTATTTACATGTTTAATGCTATCTCCATGTTTAATGCTAACTCCATGTTTAATACTATATCCATATGTAATTCTATGTCGATGTGTAATGATATGTCGATGTGTAATACTCTGTCCATGTTTAATGCTATGCCCATATTTAAAGCTATATCCATGTTTAATGCTATCTCCATAAGTCTTTCTATGTCCGTGTTTGATGCTATCTCAATGTGTAAGGCTATAATCATTAGTTACTTCTAAACCCATGTGTAATGCTCCGTCCATGTTTAATGTTATCTTTATGTGTCCATGCTGTGTCCATGTTTAGTGTTATCTCTATGTGTAATGTTAGGTCCATGTTTAATGCTATATCCATGTGTATTGCTATGTCCATGTTTAATCCTAAATCCATGTCTATTGCTTTGTCCATGTTTAATGCACTGTTCATGTTTAATGTTATTTCTGTGTGTAATGCTATATCTATATTTACTGCTATATCCATGTGTAATGATATGTCCATGTGTAATGCTGTATCCATGTGTAATGCTATGTCCATGTTTAATGCTATATACATGTGTAATGCAATGTCCATGCGTAATGCAACTGTCATGCGTAATGCAATGTCCCTGAGTAGTGCTATGTCCATGTTTATTGCTATATCCAAATTTAATGCTATGTCCTTGTTTAATGCTATCTCCATATTTAATGCTATCTCCATGTGTAATGGTATGTCCATGTTTAATGCTACATCCGTGTTTAATGCAATGTCTATGTTCTATGTTATCTCTATGTGTAATGACATGTCCATGTTTAGTGCTATAACCATGTGTAGTGCTATGTCCATGCTATGTCCATGTTTAATGCTTTGTCCATGCTTAATGCTATCTTAATGTGTAATGCTATGTCCATGTGTAATGCTATCCACATGGGTTATGCTATGTCCATGTCTTATGTTATGTCCATGTTTAATTATATATCCATGTTCACTGTTATGCCCATGTTTAATGCAAT
>VKOC01018346.1:0-87417 GCA_009364415.1 Spea multiplicata
TAGAGGGGATAGATTGGGAGGGAGAGGGGTACATAAGATAGATTGGGAAGGAGAGGGGGTAGATAGGATAGACTGGGAGGGAGAGGGGGTAGATAGGATAGATTAGGAGGGAGATGTGTTTATGGGACAAACATGGCGTACGTTCGGCTGTTTGGGGACAAAGTTGACACAATGTGTAATTTGGGTGCTGGTCAGGTTTTATGTGGTCAGTGTGGACACCAGGGCTGGCTTTGGGGTGTGTGACCAGTGATCTATGCCTGTAATTTAGGGGGTTTATCTATACCTTTAATGCAGAGTTTATATGTAATTTCCAATTCATATATACCTGCAAAGCTGGGTTTTGTGTCATTCTGTTCATCTGTATCGGCTATATTTCCATACATTATTTATGTTTACCTGCAAATATAGGATTTGTATGTCTTATTCAGTTGATCAATACCTGGAGTGCTGTTTCCATGTGTTGTTTATTTGATCTATAACCTTCAGTGCTGAGTGTACATGTGATTTCCAGTTGATATATACCTGCAATGCTGGGTTTGTGTGTTCTGTTGGTTTATACCTGCAATGCTATGTTTCCATACATTATCTATGTATACCTGCAAATACAAGGTTTTTTTTATCTCATTCAGTTGCATGTGCTGTTTCCATGTGTTGTTTATTTGATCTATACCTGAACTACAGGGTGTAAGTAAAAGAGCGGTATGGTTTAGTGAATGAGGGGATAAAGGGACTCTGGGGATGATTACAGGGGAGAGGACCTCTCAATGTCACGGTGCAGGACTGACTCTCACGGTCTTCCCCTGATCTGCAGTCAGTGTGGGAATTTTGTTTTTTTTTAGTATGGTAGCGGAGGGAGTGATTGCATGCAAGGAAGCGTTGAGCGGGAAATGCTTGGGTAGGGTCCAATTTTTTTACTATAAAATATATTGGCAGCAGGGTCTAATATTTATATATATATTGGTACCCGGGGCAAATATTTATATATGTTTTGGCAGCAGGGGCTTATATTTATTTATATATTGGCAGCAGGGTGTAGTATTTATATTCATATTGGTAACAGGGTCTAGTATTTATATATATATCGTCAGCAGGGGATAATATTAATATATATTGGCTGCAGGGGCTAATTTTATATATATTGGCTGCAGGGACTAATAATATATATTGGCAGTAGGGGCTAATATTAATATATACTGGTAGCAGGGTCAAATATTAATATATATCGGCAGCAGGGTATAATATAAGTATATATCCGCAGCAGGGGCTAATATCAATATATATCTGCAGCAGGGGTTAATATTGATATATATCAGAAGCAGGGTGTAATATTTCTATATATCGGCAGCAGGGTCTAATATTTATATATATTGTCAGCAGGGGGTAATATTAAAGAATGAGAAATAACTGCCAGTTTAGCTGTTATTTTGAAATCATATTTCAATCACGGTCTTTACTTCAAAGAGATAAATACATATTATGTAGTTAAAAATGCACGTCTAACGTGTGTGTGTATATATATAGTGTATATGTACCGTTTTATAATTGCCCCCCCCTACTTTGGTCCCTGGCCCCCCATGTGCCCCCCTAAATATGAAAGCTGGAGACGCCACTGCCCTTCACTGGAACGATGGGGCCTAGCACAAACCCCAAAAGGCAACCCTAGACTATTACCGTATTGGCTTGATTATAAGACGAGGTTTTTTCAGAGCAAACGCTCTGAAAAAGACCCCTCGTCCAATAATCAGGGTCATCTTATAATCAGACCTCAGCTCTGCAGGGGACTTGGATCCTCCTGTCTTATGCCCCCCCCCAAAACCTACCGGTGCTTCTGACTCCCCGATGTGCATAACTGGGGGAGGGTTTGGAAAACAAAAGGAAATAAAAATATTTTATAGCTTTTATTTTAAAAAAATAGTTTACATACTTTACAATAATTAACATTTACTGGTAAAACTTTTTTCCTATAGGGTCGTTTTATATTCAGGCTTTTTCTTTTTTTCCTAAATTAATATTCCAATTTTGGGGGGTTGTCTTATAATCGAGCGAATACGGTATCTCTCCTCTCCAAACTTAACAGTTGCCTACCTGTGGACATGAGATCCCTAACTACTCCTGACACACCAGATGCTCAATCCTATAATCGAGGACCTTTATAACCTGAAGAGAAAACAAACAGGATGGTGCTTGTAATCCAAGGCAAATTGATCCAGGGAAATTCAAATAATTCTGGATAAAGATATGAACATTTCAAAGAATATAGCGAGAGTTTATACAGCTTAATCATAGATACGGAAACAAAGACCCCCAACTGCATTATATGGGCTTTTCAATTAATAACATGTAACAAAGTACACATGTGAGCAATTAGCATACCCACTGCCTGTGAATACATGTAATACATAATAAAATTCAACAAAAGTGTATCAAATGCATGTTAAAATAAATAACTAAACAAATATATAAAACAGCAAATCCGTAAAAAAAAAAAAAATTCCACATAAAGGAAATTTGTGCTCTGAACCGAGACTATTACGCTGATTTGCCTTTTGTACTGTGTTGACACTGATTTACTGACTTTGACAACTTTGTATTATCCTTCAGTACCGTGCAATTCTTCACATCAATCGATGCCCTAATATGCTATCAAAAATGGAGACAAGCACTCAGTGTCACATCCAAATTAAGTATGGCAGATCTCAACATGCCCTTAGACTTTGTGGCCCAACTAACTCTCTCCCAAGACATTATATGCTGTTTACACACGTTTTCCATCTAAGCTAGAGAGGTATTTCACCTGGAATTAAAAGACCAAGAATAAAAGTTCCCAGACAGCTCTGCAACCATTCACTATAACTAGTATACTTGTTTACAATCGGATTTATACAAATATTATTTTTAACATTTTAGGGATGGCGAATTTGTCTGTTTGCGTTGCCGGGCACTTTCACCCCAGCGTGAATACAAGCCAGAAGCTGAGGGCAGAGTAGAAGGCAGGTCTACCCCACCGCTGCTATGTCAGGATGTAGTCACCCTGGACATGATGGAGCGCATCCTAGAGCAGCAGCGTGCTCTTCACTCCATGTCCTGGGTGCACAGCTGATTATTTCTGCACAAGCTTCCCAGTTCCCTGCAGCCTAACACGCTTCACAGTCACTCAACTTTTTTTTTTCTAAGAAGCCACCTATTGAATACCATTAGGTGTTGTGCATGTGTGCATACAGTCCTACATGAACAAGTGTTGGCTCCTAATTTGTCTGCTGTGGATGGAGGCAACATTAATGCAAGAACTTACTCAGGTGATCCAACAACGGGACACAATTTGTACGCCTTTTATATTAAAGGGCTATCTGGCAGAATAAGTTGGTATATGATGTTTGGAATTACAGTCATAAGATATTAGCACTGCTGGTCTATAAAGAGTTAAGTGATGATCCATGTACTTTTGAGGTAAAATATGAAGCACAACCTGAATAGCTTTCGTTTTCCAGCAATGTCACCTGCATGTTATACAGTGCCTGAAGACCTCATCAAATTTCTGGGGAACCCTCCTTATGTAGCTAAGAGACATGCATCAGAAGTGCCCCAAAAGTGATAACATAAGTTAAAACCTAAGCTTTTCTACCTCATTGAAAACATGTTTCCTAACTGAGGTTAATGAGGATGGAAACTTATGGTGGCCACCCTGATTGCACCTGAAGTCCACCAGCCCTTCACATTATTGTAATGCATTGACAGGCTGTATTGTAAACCAGAGGAAACTCCCTTATTTTACAATTAGAAAACTGGGCTTGGATGAAAGTGACAGACCCATTTAAAGAAACCTACATTGTTCCTGTCACATTGTCCTTGTATTTACTTAACATTGCGTACCCTTCTATATCTCTATTTACTAATTCATTCCTGACTAAACTAGTAGAGCTTCAATGATAAACTTTCAGGGCATGCCAAACCCTAGAACGGATTTTCATTAACAAACTGACATTTCTATAATTTATTTGGCATTTTAGGGGCTCTAGAGTTGTTGCGTTCTCAAAAATAATACTAGCATTGACATTCTTTATGTAGGATTAAGACCAGCTAGCCCAGCAGAATAACAGAGCTAAGTTCACTCTACTGTGCTCTCAAAGTTCTTTCATGCTCTGGTTCCTTGCACTGGTTTGACCTTTTTCTAAACATTTTGTTTTGCTGTTTAAACCGGAGCCATGCATGCGCCTGGACATTTCGCAGACACCTGTATCCAGCCAGCAGTTGCATACTAAGGGACAAGACCTGTCACATTAGTGGCAAGTGAGTGATGTCACTGGGCAAAAGACCACAGAGCATTTGCCCAGTTTGCTTGATGACTAGTCCGGACCGTTCCTCTTGAGATCCAGAACCCTTTTCTATAAACTCAGGATATTTGGTTGGTATGACGGCAGACCCAAATATCACTATAATGCAGCACCTGACTAGCAATCAGGCACACTGGGGCCACTTCTCACCCACAGGCAGTATCTATGAAAATATCATCTGTTTGTGAGCCCTGATCTATCTTATTGTTAAGGCCTAAAACACACAATGTCTTTAGTAAAGCCCTGGCTACATCTCTATTCACAAGCCTTAAAATACTAGCTTTTGCCACTAGTAAAGTGTGTTAATAAAGTTGTAAATAAAACAGTAAGTAGATTGCAAATCTTTTTTTCACTGTTAGGCAATATTGATAATGTCTGGTAATATCACGTTTCAAAGGTCCAGCAGCTCCATTGGATAGTCACATACTGTGGAAACTTTAGTCATGCTGAGCTCACATTGAAGCCTTTTTTAATTTTCGCGGTAGTTTATGCTTTGTGACAGTATAATAAATAAATAAGTGGAACTGACAACTAAATACCCCCCCAAAAAAAAACAAACAACCGCATATAAACGTCAAAAACAAGAGGCGAATGTCGCAATTACAGAGTCATATTTAGTTGGAGGCGGGGGAGAAACATTGCCTCTCGCTCTATGCCCCGCCTCAGTCCTGTCCCCTTGCGCCACCTCGGCCTATCATTCGCTTCTCTTTTCCGGTTATTGACTGAAACGGCAGTGAATGGACCGCTGTGACGTGTCGAACCCGAGCGGAATGCGCATGCGCCAGTCCTTTCCCTTCCTCTGGATTGTGAGCTCTGTTGATGTTGAGTCTGGGCAGGCACTTTATCGCTGCATCTTGGATCCGCGCGTGTTTCTTGGCGATTGCACCTTTGGTCATGGTGTCCGATCCTTACCCTTTCTGAACTTGTATCGTTACTCTCATCACTAGTCTCCCTTTCCGTATTTGGTTTAGTCCCTGTACTCCTTAAATGTTGTCTGGTCTGCTGTACCTATGTCTTTGCTACATCAAGCGTTCTTCTATTTTTATGTCTCCGTCCTAGTATCTTCCTAAACCCATTTTTACTTCTTAACCTTTACTTTCAATTATTTTAACTTCCCATTATTATTGTTCCCTTTACTTTGCCCACTCAATTTCTTTCTTCATTTCCATCACCATGTCTGCACCCGGCCATTGGAGAATAGCTGCTGGCCTCCTGGTTAACCTGTTGTCCTCCATTTGTATTGTGTTTGTGAACAAGTGGATTTATGTCCATTATGGTTTCCCAAACATGAGTCTGACCTTGGTGCACTTTGTGGTTACCTGGCTGGGACTGTACATCTGCCAAAGACTGGGGGTCTTCTGCCCCAAAAGACTTCCTGCCTCCAAGGTGCTGCTGCTAGCCCTGAGCTTCTGTGGCTTTGTGGTCTTTACCAACCTCTCCCTTCAGAACAACACCATAGGTACCTATCAGCTGGCAAAGGTCATGACTACCCCTGTTATCATCTTCATCCAAAGCATTTGGTACAAGAAGTCCTTCTCCTTTAGGATCCAACTCACTTTGGTGAGTGTGGTCTGTATACCTGTTCTATTGCATTCATCCTTTAACTGTTATGTAACCGTTAAGCCTATTAAACTCATTTTCTAGGTTTATTTAGCGTAATTATTGTACAGTTTCATGTACACAAAGATAAAATAATTGGTTACACTGAATATATCTCTGGGCTGTATCTCCGCTCAGTTTTGTGACTAGAGGTGTTGAAATCTATCCCTTGTAATACATTTTCTGTCAGTAAGTCATATTTCTGATTTAGGCTGATCAATTCTACATACTAAAATACTGATTCCAGTCGCTTTCTGAGCATTGGTGCTTGAAACTGAGGATTTTCAAATATACATGTAAATAAGGAATGCTTATCATTTGTCCATTAACATCTAAAAGTATTATGTTTATGTCTTACACGACCCTTGATAACAGTTCTGAGGTCTTCTTGTCTATTCTATTCTGTTTTTGTTTTGCCGTCCTTACACTCGTCTTTATTTCCCTCTCCAGGTACCCATTACACTGGGAGTGTTCCTTAACTCCTACTATGATGTGAAGTTTAACATGCTGGGAATGGTGTTTGCTGCTCTTGGAGTATTAGTAACTTCTCTCTATCAAGTTGTTAGTATTGTATTCTAATGTACTTTTACTTTTGTTATTCCACAACATACCACTAAATAGTAGTCAAGAAGTCATTGCGGAAAGGTGCATTTTAATTTGGATCACAGGCAGGGCATGTTTATGCTTAAGTTACCTCCAAAGTATGCTGTCCACAAATCTGTAGAGGTATGTGGTCTCCAGCAAAGAATATCTGTCGTTTGCTGAATGACCACATATCCGTCTTTGACTCTGCATTGCCACCACAGGAAAGCTCCCCTATTCTAGAGAAGTGAGAAGGGACTCCCCAGAACTCGTAGGTGTTGTCTTGGTTCGTGCCAGTGGAAGATAATGCAAGTCAAAACGATTTGTTCCCCTTTATTTTAAGGGGTGTCCTTTGATTCTAGTTACACTGTCGGGGATTAATTATCGCTAAAGGATTTTTACATGGAGAATACATATTGGCTGTCTTGTGATCATCTAGAAGCTCCTCTAGGGGAGTTGCAGTCTAATCAATATTGAGCCCATATCTTGTTAATGTACTGTATATTCTTGAATGTGAAGCTATGGCAGGTTCACCAGTCTTTGCATGGTTTCTGTGTGGGAATCTAGCGTTGGTTTTGGTTTATATGTGCTTACATATTAATTGTATATGATAAAATATATAGTGCTTGTGTGTTTTTGTTTTTATTTTCAGTGGGTTGGAACCAAGCAACAGGAGTTACAGGTGAACTCGATGCAGCTGCTCTACTACCAGGCCCCATTGTCTTCTGCTATGCTGCTCTCCGTTGTGCCTTTCTTTGAACCAGTAATTGGAGAAGGAGGGATATTTGGACCATGGTCTGCTACAGCACTTGTAAGTCTGGTGTTTTTTCTCTAGCAGCTATAGTAAACATTTTGCATTTTGGATGGATTTTAATGTTTTATTTTTCTTTTATCAGGTTATGGTGATTTTCTCTGGAATTATTGCTTTCACTGTAAACTTATCTATTTACTGGCTCATCGGAAATACTTCCCCAGTTACGTATCCTTTTGTGATGGCAAAAAATCTCCTGTTACTTAGGTGGGTAAACACCTGTGGGTTAAAGACTAGTTATGAAAAAGTTTAGGAAATATTGCTGTCCAATTGGTGTTTGAATACTATTCCCAAAAGCTTCAATGTGAGTTCAGAGGGGAAATTCCAGTGTCTTTTGCAGCCTCATCGAAAATAATGCATATTAAATTGCTTTAATATGCATTCCTCATAATTAAAAAAAAAAAAAAAAAGGCAATCGCTTTTAGGAGAAGCTTCAGCGCGCTGCCTCTTCTATGATCCCATTGTACTCCTGAGTTCAATTATAGTACAGTGCAATAGCTTAGGATATAAAGTTTCTCATAATGCTTATTACCATGGAGGCTAAAAAGGGAAGCTAAAATAAGCTTATTTACATATACATTTATTTTTATATTAAGATATATTATATACAGTTTATTTTTACTAACCACTATATTTATTAGGGATAATTCAGTTTGACCCAATATATCCATGGTTAAGTGTGGCATTGGATTGTTTGTAAATTTAGTTTTAAATCTTTTTAAAAATCTGGCAATCCAAATTCAGATGATAGAAATCAAAAATGTTGTTTTTTTTCTCAGTGCTTTTTTCCTTAACAAATTATGTGCAGATACAACATGTTTGGACACTTTAAATTTTGTATCACTCTGCTTGGTGGATACATCTTATTTAAGGATCCATTGTCTGTGAATCAGGGTCTGGGCATATTGTGTACCCTGGTGGGAATTTTGGCTTATACCCACTTTAAACTCAATGAACAGGAAGTAACCAAAAGCAAACTAGTTCAGCGGCCATAAGACTTTGCATCCTACCTCTCCTAAGAAGCTGCACTTAATACAAGAACTTTATTTTTTTAAGAGCACATCTGAAAGTGTTATGTTTTTTTATGTGTTACAATAGACCTACAAACATTTACGTTTGCCCATAGACATTTCACAGAATTTCCTTCTATGCCAAGGAAAAGTTTTGAAAACATGAAGTGGATTCTGTGTGTCTTTTGTACACCATTTCCAGCTGGAACATTATGTATATTTACATATGTAATATAATGGCAAAACATGAAATATATTCTGAGTTCTTTTGTTGTAACTGAAATTAAAAGAAAAACATGTTGGCACGTATATAAGGGCAGATTAAGATTTGCGGCATACAGTATTTATCATACTTTCCAAAAAGTTGATACAACATGGTTGTAAAATAGATACAATTCTTCAAAGGTGGAGAAAAGTTAGAACAAGATGTCATAGATAAAAATAGGTTTAGTGGTAATGAAAAGGAGTTTTACTTTACTTAAAAAAATAAGATGAGTTGATCAGCATTCCAGCAGAAATACTGCAGGTCAATACAGTTTAAATATGCATGGGATGGGTAATATATTTCTTGTTCTATTCAAGGAAAGAAGAAGTAAAGTGTTGTTTACCCAGCGCCTATACCATACATCAACAGGATTAGATATTTGTATTTCCCTCAATCACACAAAGGGTAATCTCAAGTACAAAACATGATAGTGATACAGTGAGCTTGTGTGAAATCTCTGATATGAGTCAATTTCCAACCTTAAAAATCTGTCTTTGTTGCAAGGTGTCTATCAATATCTCAAATGATATAATAACAAGAAAAACAATATAGGGTTGTAGGCTTTTCAAAACAGCACATTTACTTTAAGTGTTGCACTTTCCTTTTGACTTGAATGTCATAAATACTTCAGATCAACATCACTGGCCTTCACTTCAAGCTTCCAGTACAGCCAATAAGCCCAACAAGTAAGAATGATGGTGTCAACAATCAGTAAGAAATACCATTAAATTCAAATCTGGAGTCCTCTGTGTATCATTGCGATCATGTACATGGTTAAATCCAAGCGCTCCTCCAGACAAGTGTGAAGTTATGTATTATGGGGAAATTATAACGGCACATGTACTTTAAATAGTATCGCCATGGGAAAAACCTAAGGTGAAGGACAACATACTTAGCAACCGTGTGCAATGTCAGTCAGCCGCTAAAAAGGCCAAAAAAACATTGGCAAGATCTTGGTTACCAAGAGGGACTAAAAAAGTTGCATCTATTTATGCTTAAAACTGCATATAATAACATAAATATATATATATATGTATATATATATATAATGTGTGTGCAGGGACTATATAAGAGGTCTCCAGTGACCTGTTCATTAAAAGAAATGTACAAAGAACAGGAGAGTCTGAGACTGGAAGAGTTGAAGGTATTATACACAAACGAAGGGATTCTTTACAGTAAGGGCAATAATGGTATGGAATTCATTGCCAAGAGGAGTGATGCTATTAGATACAATGGATGCCTTCAAAGGGGGTCTGGATATTTTTTTTAGAGAAGCAGGACATACAGAGCTATAAATGATTGAATAAACATTAATATTTTAGAGCATCTTGATCCAAGGAGAAATCTGCCTTTTGGAATTGGCAAAATCCAAAAAATAGCTTTAGCGGGGGGGGGGGCCTTTGTTTGGATCAAAAGCAGGAAGGATAGGTAGAAGATTGATACTTGATGGACTTACGTCTTTTTTCAACCTAAATTACCATGTAAACCGTTGGAAGGGCTTGGAGACATTGCAATAAAAATCTTTCTTTTTTACTCTTCCACAGATGCCTGGGTGTTTTTAACTTTTATTGGCTTTAACCCTGTACGTGAACGGAACGGTACACGAAAGACTGTAATGTGATTTATTGATTAAACTTTTTGTGACGGGACCGACCCGTACCCCGACTGGGTACACCCGCCATTCCCTGGGAATAGTCTGCGCAGTAGCCGGGCCAGGGTTCCATAGCTGGAGCTGGGTAAACCCCGTCCTAAAGATGGGTAATAAAACTAGTGTTCCCAAATGAGATCCCTCTCCATAATCACCTCAGAGTGTTGCCCACCATGAGCATAGAGCAATCCCAAAAGAGCGACAAGGTGCAACAACGTACAACATACCACACTCCATTGTTTTTTTCTTTTTTATTATATCATCTTAGATATTGAGAAAGACATCTTACAACAAGAGACAGATTTTTAAGGTTGTAAATTCGTTTCCGAGATCACACAGATGCACACTGTATACCACATTTTGCACTTGACATGCTGTATATTCAAGGGGTATGACAAAAACAAAATGATACATTAGGTAAAGAGGGCCCTGACGGCAAGTTTACAATCTATAGGGATTGGTAGTATAGGGAAACCGTTCAAAGGTTCGGGTCACCTAGCTTATTTCATGGAAACATTTTTACACACATACATGAACACATACATGAACACATACACATATTTGAAGACTGATATCCAAGTCCGGGTCAATTTGCCGCTTTGCAGGTAGAGGGAGTGCTTTCTCCCACAGCTGCCTGCAGTTCTTCTGTTTGACGCAAGCTGGCGCTACTATAACGCCCCGAGCATGGCGGTACACGCTGGCGCTGCGATGTATTCGTTTTGATATCTCCATTATATGAGTGAACGCTACGGGACACAGCGAGAGTGTTACAAGATGGAGGAGGATGAGGGCTTCGCGGAACTGAGGTAGGTAACGAGAGATTTTGAGAAAGAAACTGGAGGCAAAGGGTGGCTTGTGGCGCCAGAGGCCTAGTGACTAGAGCGCGGGTTCTCTGTAGTGGGGACGAGCAGTCAAAGTGATATCGCCCTTAATATGGGTATGTGTAGTGGGCTTCACCGATGGGATGGAAGCCTCGTCAGACGTAGGCCTCGTTTCTATTCCCCTTGCAGTAGATTGTAACTGCCCTCACAGGCGGGTGTTACCTGCCTGCCCCACTCACATCGCCGCCATAAGGGGAGTGATTGTGGTAAGATTGCGCCATTGTGTTGTATCGATATATCTTCATTGACTGCGTGGAGGGCCGTGAAAGCGATAGCCGCTCCTTTACGTGTTTCTCGTACTCCCGGCTGCTGCACTGCGTGTGCTCGTATTGCCATTGGCCCAGCTATACAGGCATGGGCGCTGTTTACGTGCTATGGCGGTGGCTGCTAATATAGAGGCCTAAGTAGCGCTCCTTTGGCTGTCTGTATTAATGGAGGCTTGTGTGGCGCACTGGGAGTGTCTGGGAAATGACTGATTCCCACAGTTCTTGTGATGACTGTATTCTAGTTAAAGGTGACTCAGGAACCACGGGGTATGTGGCGAAACCATAGGGTCCAGCTTGGATTGGGCTGAGGTGGTTTAAGCCGTACGTACGGAGCGAGCTTGTGGCAATATACTCTTAGCTATACACACTGCGACCGTGATCCACTCTGGATTCTCTCCCGTGTCCAGCGCCGATGTGACCCGCCATAGTATTTTATTACATCAGCTAACCCCTACGTACCGTATCATAGTAATACACCTGTAGACTCATTACAGCCGCATATTTCACCTGACGTGCGAGTAACACGCGTTTATGACTGGCTGAGGGTGATGAATAGGAGTTAGATGAAACCCCTATTCTCTCTTGACGTGACATTGCCTGTCTGAAGGCTTTAATACGGGGCGGTAGACGTGTAGATGTCAATGCCCGCTGCACCAGCGGGGGTGGCTAGCCGTGCTGGTTCCGGTATATACGTGCGCTGTCGGCCCTGCTGACTGTAGTGTGTGTTGTATTGTGACTGGTCCTGCTCATTGTAGTGTGTGTTGTATTGTGACTGGCCCTGCTCATTGTAGTGTGTGTTGTATTGTGACTGGCCCTGCTCATTGTAGTGTGTGTTGTGTTGCATTGTGTCCGGCCCGGCATGCCGTAGTAATTGTGCAGACTAACCGGTCTGTCAGAGTTGATGAGCTGGGCAGGTGGTGAGTCAGCGGAGTTGCGGGTCATGCTCAGACATGCACAGTGTGCGCTGCGGATCTAGCCTCGACTTGTTTGCTAGCTCTCTTTTTAAAGGGACTCCGGAGAGCAGTTTGTAGCACTTTAGGCAGGGAGCCGGGGGAAGCTCCTGATCAAAGCACTTTATCGGGCATTCGTGTATTTATTAAAGGTAAGATCGGATTCAATTCAGTCGTGTATGTCTTTGAACATTCTGTCTGCAAAGCCTTCCTGTGCCTGTCATTATTGTGCCTGTGTTCATTCTTGGCATTTAGTTAGGGTTACTTCATGCTTAATACTACACGTTTGATGGGATTGCAGAGATGTTATAATTGTTCTAATATCCATGTAAATTCATTATAGCTGTTTATAAATCCAATACAATGTATCTTATTGCAGGCAGCCGTGCAAAATGAACGTGTCGTCCACTACAGATTGCTTAGAAAGCTCTCAGATTATAGCTTCAGAACAGGAAATATTGGTGAGTGTGTGTATATGTGTATATATATATATATATATATTTCTTTTTCTGTGTAATTAGCTGAAAGATGGTCCAATAGACTTCAATCCAAAATGACAATTTTTTATAGCTTCATGTAAAACCACTTATTCCTGGCTATAACTGAATATTATCCTCAGGTAAAACCAAAGCCACTGCTGCTGAAATTATTAAAGACCGCAGGGGCAGAGAATGACACTTTCACAATGAAGGAGGTAGGCATCCTATCCACATTTTTAACCGATCAATGTTTTTGTAAGATTACTTTTACTTCTCATTGTCTTATTATAGTTTACTGCAATGTTTCCGTGTACTTGCGCTATAGGTTATTTACCATCTTGGTCAGTACATTAAGGCCAAGCAGTTGTATGACGAGAAGCAGCAGCATATTGTCCACTGCTCCAATGATCCTCTAGGAGAACTATTTGGGGTACAGAGCTTTTCTGTAAAAGAACCGAGGTAATTAACATAATGCCTATCCACGTTGCCATTGTCTAGTTTACATATATAGCAGGTCCCTAAGAAGGCTTGTGCAAATCTGTGTACTGTCTCTTATACTTTTTTTCACATCACGTATTGTGGTTCAGCCTTTTGATAATGGTCTGATTGCACATTAGACGCCATTCCAATATGTTGTATCTTTTTTTTTCCTTTGCTTCAGGAGACTGTATGCAATGATATCTAAGAATCTGGTGACCGCTGGTTCAAAAGGCAAGTTATTGAAATGGGTTGGTATGAAACTGTCATCCTTTAGTTCTGAAGCAGCACATTTTACGAATATCTTGATTACAATAAAATAAGCACACTTTGGGATTGTTTTGATTAGTGTGATCCATTTATTTAAAGCTGCCTGCATATAAAGGACTGAGAATATGAATTTCTTGTGTTTTTATTCATGTATAGCATCATAATCTGACAATGTTTATACTGTCATCAAGCGTTTCATTAAAAACTCCTCACCAATTTTTGTGAAGGACCTAGGCTGGTGCTGTTTTTTTTGTACTTCAATTAAAGGAGCTATTTTTTTATTTTTCCATATGTCGGTTTAATCATTATTCCCCTTTTCTGTGAGTAATGTTCCCGTGTAAATATATATATGTTTTTTTGTTCCAAGGAGAGATGGAGCATTCTTTAGATACCATAGTTACATGATTAAAAAATATTTAGATTTTCTTCTGAATCCAACTTAAGTTGACAGAAAATATTCTCAAAATGTAACAATTCATGTGTCCGTTATGTAGAAATACTCAGCAGTTATAGGGCACGTTTCTTTATTCTAATTTTGAATAAAGAAACAAAAAATACCCATAAAAGTATGTATTTCTGTAAAGCAGACAACCCAGAGTATTTCTTTAGGAGCATTTGGACGCTTTTTTTCTTATCCATTTTTTGTGTACCTTCACTTGAGTCTTTAGTTTGGAAAAGAGCAGAGGGGAATTGTGCAAGCAAAATGTTGGTAGCATTTTCAGCTTCCCCACTCCTCCAAAGAGAGTTTCTCTCAAAATGTTTAATTGGAATTCCAAGACGGTGTCTTTCCAGTTCCCCTTTTCTTGTACCGCACGTACAAATTGAACATGGCAACCTGGGTCTGGTCAATCAGACCCTTTTTATACCATGTTCTGGTTTCCGTAAGACCAGGTAGGGCTGTAGACATTGATGTGAAAGATCTACACCCCACCTGTTTTATATTCTATGGTGCACTGCAGTTTTAAGGCACTTGTATCACCCTCTCCTCCCACATTTACGGATACTGCTTGTTAATTGTGTATGAAGGAGAGAACATAGGTACTTTTTATCTGTCTATCTTAGGGCCAGATTTTTTTCATTGCGCAAAGTGCCTTTTTTCGTCTTACCATAGTATTTTTGGGGGGGGGTACTTTTGGGGGGGGGGGGTTGACTTGACCATGCTAGGATGTCAAGAAGGACACTTAAATGCATCTGGGCTGCTGTAATTACCACCAGTGGGTACACAGACTTCATTCAAGGCAATAGGAGGTCCTACACTATTTCTCTGGGCAGGCAGGGGGGTCTAGATGGCTGTGTTTTCCCTCGCATATTCTAAATGAGTATATCCTGTAACACTTTGTAAAATGTTACCCCGTACCAAGACCGATCTCTGTGAGTATACTGTCTGTAATGCAGTCTGATTTCAAAAACAAAGGGACTTGTCAATGCAGACACTGTTCTTGAGTGTAAATGTCAGAAAATATAAAAAAAAAACATAATGGACCAAAGCTTATATAAATTATGAAAATTGGCTCACCTTTGGGGGGGCATTGGGCATTTATCATCAAAATAGAGATATCTGAGAAGGCCCAATACCTGTAACTGAAAAGACGGCTTTACAAAAAGGTCTATACTGAGAGTATGGTGAGGTTTCATTTATTTATGTTTATAAACAATGCCCATCAGTAGGGTCAAAGGCCAAATGAGTCAGTGGGGTGCCAGCCTCGACATCTTGGTCAGCTGCCAGAGACTGGGCAGTAAATATATTGGTTTAAGCTGCCAGAAATTCAGGGGGGGGGGTTTAAATTCTTTCTCACTGGCTTGAGTATTGAGTGTGAGTTGCAGTAAATGAGGGTAGTTCTGGGACCACCATATTGGGGGATACCTAACAAAGGTCAGGCACGTTCATTTTGCCTTATTTCTCTCTCCCTAGCCTGCTCTGTCCCCAATTCCTCTTAGCCACGCACCAATCTAAAACCCAACCTTCTAAAATGATTTAATTGTGGGTTGTGATGGAGGTGAAGGCACAGTTACTGATGAAACAGTCATGCAATCACACGACTGTTCTGTTAACTGATTGGGTCTCCAAGGGAATGCCTCGGTTACAGCTATACTGTACAAGAAATCCTACTGAAGTATTATTTGAAAAGAAGAATATAACAACATTTTAACTGCTGTAATTAATATATATATAATTTTATTTTCAGATTCTTCTGATACTATATCCAGTGACAGTGATTCCAGCAGTATTTCGCATAAACAGAATACTCCTAAGGTAAAGTGAAAGACATTTCTTTTTTATGGTCCCTTTTATATCTTAACATGTAAAACTATCCAAGATTTAGTATTCACATTTAAAACTGTCTGTGCAATGCAGAAAACATTCTGTTTAATAACTACTAAGTGGAGTAGGTAGGAAATTGAAAAGTGTTTCATATGAATGCCAATGCTTTCCACACATCTGTCCTGCTCTTTAAGTTGGAAAAAATCTACAGTTTTAAGCTGTTGTAAATTGACAGCGACTTAACTGTACTCACATCTCATCAGTTATAGTATATAATGAGCTTCCTGGTAAGGAAAGGAGACAGCATTAAGGCAAACATTAGCAGATCACGCTGGATCACACGTGAATACTGTCAGCTGTCTAAGCTGGTGTTTTTAAACATTCCCAGTCAATAATTCAACCTCTTCCTCCATCTACTGCCAAAAACTGAGAGGCAGAGAAATACAGTGCCTGCTAGTGAATTTTTAATAAAAAAAAAAATTATATTATATATATATTATAATATAAATATATATATATGTACAATATTTTTATTTTATTAAAAAATCACTAGCATCAACTGTATTTCTATAAGAATAATATATATATATAGTATAAATATATATATATACTAGCGTACCTTGAATTACGTAGAAAGTCATTGTTCTAATTAGAGGTGATTTTTTTAAGTAGGAGAAAAGCAACAAAAATATTTTGAAGGAGATAACCCCCAAATTGAATGAATTTAAGAACTGCAGTCTTTATATATTCAGTAGGTTGTAAGCAAGCTGCTGCATAAATAACATAATTAGAAATTATTACACTCCCTAAGAGACATGACGTCGATGAGACAATGATGTTGGCACCTGATTCTAAATCACCAGGCATCCATTTTTTATTTCGTATTAATGACTCCTTTTTTACATAAATACGTACCTCTGTGGAGATTATTTGAATTGATGGACTCTATACCCTCACATAAAATGGGGCCCAATATAGTGCGTGTGTTTAGCATTAATACTGCTGAGAAAATCCTAGAATACTTAACTTTGAGAAGATTGACACATCTTCCTGTGCTGGGACTGTAATTAAAATGAAAGGGGATGTGTGAGGGCTTCAGCAAGTCTGAGCTGGTAAGTGACAGACATTTTTAAGTAATTATTTTCCAATAGCTGCAACGGTCAGGAACGAAGTGCTATCTTTATCTCCTTGTTTTGTGTGCTTCCATATTCTACAATATTACATGCTGCTTAAGATAATGGAATACTTGTACGAGAATAAATATTTGATTGCTTATATTTATACATATCGGTATTTTTCTTGTCTTATGTAGGAGTCCACTCAGTATGTACAAGAGAAATTAATACCATCATCAGCTAGTGGCTCATCACAGAGGAAAACCAACAGTGAAACAGGTAATTAGGTTTTGGTTTTTTTCTTTACTAAATTACTATTAAAGTTTCCATTTTATTGGCTAGGATTCTTTAGCAACAGGTAATGAACCTGAACAGCAGGACTACACTGATAATGGTCATCACAAAAGCACAGCTGCTTCCCCTGTGGCAGTTTGCTACGACATACGTCTGTAAGGAGTACAGGGGGTTATTTCAGAGACTCTTCTTCTGTTCCTGATGGTGTTTGGTGGCAAATAAAGGGGGTTCTAGGGTGGAAGATTTTGCTACTACTTGTACATGTCTGGAAAAGGGTAAATTCTGTCTGTCTTCACTATGTAGATTTGTCATGTGTTAAAAGATGTGAATGTTATGTGTTACATGATCATACTGTCGTAATGTTTATTATAGTTTATGGTGTATAATTGTAGTAAGCACTACAAAGATATATATAATATATATAATCTACACTTAAATGTAATTAAGCCTTATTGCATGTGATTTTTTTAATGGATTTTAAGGTGTTAGAATATACATGAAAGTGTTTAGATATTTTCATTTAATTATACAAATTGTAATCTAAACTGTTCCTTTCTCTTGCAAAATTGCTTAGAGGACAACTCAGGTCCACCTCCTGAGCAACAAAGGAGGCGACATAAGTCTGACAGTATTTCACTAACGTTTGATGAAAGCCTTTCGTGGTGGGTGATAAGTGGCCTGCGCCGTGAAAGAAACAGTGAATCTACAGACACCACCTCCTGCAATACAGTAAGTCAATGTTATACGCATTAGGCAGTTGGGATTGGCCTTGCGGCCAGTGGTTTCGGATAATTTCCCCCCTCTGGGTTACCAAAATTCATACAACGTATGCATAGAAAGAAACAGATGGTTCTGGAAGTGAAGCAATTTCATCGGGGACTGTTTGTGTATTGGAAACATTTCATATTTGTTTTAGGAGATCGAAATACCGTCAGCAAGTGACAACTCTGATTGGTTGGATCAAGATTCAGATTCTGATCAGTTCAGTGTGGAATTTGAAGTTGAATCAGTATATTCAGATGATTACAGTCCTAGCGGAGATGAACAAGGCCTTACTGATGAAGGGGATGATGATGTTAATGATGAGGTAAGAACATGGTATATAGAGGACTTGTTACATCTCCTATATACTGTAATTGAAAAATGCCAGGCCGGGTTTGTGTTTTTTTTTTTTTATTTTACACACATTAGGCATGCTGCATCACATCAACAAAACAGAAAGCATTGAAAGGACCTGGATGAAATCTATTCTGGCAAATAGCATTAGATAGGCATAATTTGGATGCTGTTCTTTAAATAGCAAGTAAAAAACAGTGTGTTGCCTCTCAGGCTGGCCTAAACAATATACAACCCATATATGTGATAGGTTTAAAATCATTCACACTTTTTCTCTCTACACTGCCTTTGTTTAATTTTAATAGGCACCAAACCACTTTTTTCTGTTAATACACAATAATACGGGTGGAGGGCATGTACGCTGGCAGTCCAATGCTATTATGATGATGACAGAGACCTACCCAACCATGTTTTGTGTTCTTTGCAGCACTCACAAAGAGGTTGAACTATCTGGTCCACATGGTTTATAGTTTTAGAAAGTCTTTCTTGCTATTAAGGTTATATGTGATGAGGCTGGGACTTTCAGTGTCTTTCAGTGGTAGCCATGTTTACGGTGGCGTGGGTTTTTTTTGGTTGTTTTCTCACCTTTTTTTTTTTTTTTTTTTTTTTTTTTTACCCTTACCCCCCTCCCCATTAAATTATTTATGACAATCTCTCTGCCTCATTGCAGTATTTCCCCTTTCTTACTTCCTTAGGCTGCTGTTAGCCTGATTATTTGCTTGGGGGCTGCTGAAGATGGCATGCACAGGAAAATATTCTGATTTCTTCTGATGGTCACTGTAATGCACTTGATTATACATGTGCATTCCAGTGAATGGGCTTCCCTCTTCATTACCATATCATTGTCATGATCTGGAGTGATATGGGAAGCAGAAGGGCTTTCCAAACAGTTTCTTCCAATATACACTGAGCTCACATACCAGTGTAGAAGATGTAAACAGTGGTCTCAAGGTATGAGAACGTACTGACTGTCTTTTCTTGTATACGTATGTATTTTCTTTTATTACATCAGCATCTGTTGATGGGAGCCCTCTTCCAGCTAATCTTCTGTCTAAAGATGCATAGAAATCAGTGGAAGGCAGTCATGTTAATGCCCGACTCATATTATTGCGTATGCAGTAGAAAGAAATAGGCTCATGTGGCTAAAGTAGTTAAAGAGGAAACAATTGCCTGTGAGAGAGGGCAGCTTTTCATAGAGCTGTGCTGCCTCAATTCTGCGTAACAGAACATGCCGTCCAATCAGGAAGGTTATTTTAGTAAAGAAAAAACTTAAGTCTTTTTAAAGAAAAATGACTAATGTTTGAAAGCGCACCTGGCACCTAAAGAAACAAGTGTCATTTAACAATAAGACAAATCCAGGAATCATAAATATGTCCCAGACAAACTCCTGTCCAAGGGTGTTCCCTGAAGACCAGAGCTATTTTGCCATTTTAGCGGGTCTGTTCAACCATGACTCCCTTTTTAATTTTAAGTGTGTCCACACAAAAAGTATAGCCAGGAACAAAGAACTCATAAATAACTTACAAATTAGATATTTCTAAAAAGCAACACAATTCAGGATGTTGGAATAGTATCTGTTGTGGTCTGGCTGCTGTCGGCTAGGAAGCCTAAATCAATAATAGATTTAACGTTTTTGTTGTACCCACATGAAAACTTTATCAAAACAGAGGAACGGAATGGCAGCGCATCTGGCAAAGCCAGTGCTTACAAACATTAGTTGTGCATTGCATGACAGTTGGAACATATTGGAACAAAATCTTAAGAAGATCCTGATCTAACAAACTTGGCATCTAAAAATGTACTGTTTTGTCCTAAGATCATGATTACCACAATGAAAGAAGGAATAGGATCCAGGTTCATCAGTTTTAATAAACAAAGTTACTATTGTCACTTTGTACACCTAAATATGTTTTGTTAGACATTGTCTAATAGTCGTTTGTAAACTTTTTTACTTTCATGTGTAGGTATATCAAGTGACTATATACCAGGCAGAAGATGCTGACTCGTTTGATGAGGATACTGAAATTTCTGAAGCAGTAAGTAGTGTTTAGTTTTGTTTTTACGTAACTATTATTTTTTATAAAATGTGTCTCCCTACGTAACAGGTTTTATTTCACTATTGTTCTGGAGTCTTGCAGTTAGCGAGGGTGAAGTTTTGAAAGTACATTTTTTATGTATCTCTGTGACGGCAGTCTTGTATTCAAGTTTGGTTTTGTGACATTTTTGATGTTTTACTATTTTTTTATCTAAGTTTTGTGGGTTTATTTTGGCTATGGACAGATTTCAGCAGATGTGTATTTTAGATCACCAGCTCTCGATGGCTTCATATACACCTGGTAAATATTATGCCTTCATATAGCACGCTGTACAGTGGGTACTTACCAAATAGAACATTTACTGACATTGCAGATTGTCTGAATACAGGTTACATTAAATCTAAAAGTGTGTGCCATCCTCACATGAACTGTTTTGCATGGTAGCTCTTTTTGTCTCAGGGAAAGTGGGGGTTTGCCCCTCAACACATCACAATGCAAAAGCCATCTCTTGCTTTTAACTAGCTAGTCCTTTTAACATGGTTTGTTGACATTAACATTACTATTTTTCTATTTTAAAATGACTATTTTAGGATTATTGGAAGTGCTCTGATTGCAAGGAAATTAATCCACCTCTACCAAGTCATTGTAACCGTTGCTGGGCTCTTCGTAAAGATTGGCTGCCTGAAGAAAAGAAAGGCAAATCTGAGCCTGTCAAGAGGAAAACCATGTTAGAAACGGAGGAAAACGAAGGTGTTGATGTTCCTGACTGTAAAAAGGCTAAACTTACAGGTTCTCAAGACTCGAGCGTTGAGAAACAAGTAGATGAAGTCTTGCAGTGCTCGCAGGAAACCGAAGACTTTTCTCAGCCTTCTACATCCGGCAGCGTCGCCTCTTGTAGTCAAGAAGAGTCCAAAGAACATGAGCATGAAGAAGTGCGAGAGGAAAGCACAGAGTCCTCTCTTCCTTTAAGTAGTGTGGAGCCATGTGTAATTTGTCAGTCCAGGCCTAAAAATGGCTGCATTATCCATGGAAGAACAGGCCACTTGATGGCATGTTTTACTTGTGCTCGAAAGCTTAAAAAGAGGAACAAGCCTTGCCCTGTCTGCAGACAGCCAATTCAGATGATCGTGCTTACTTACTTCAGCTAGAAACAGACTCGGACTAAGCATAAGCAAAAAGGACACTTGGGTACCTCAGCATAGTGTGTGTATTCATTTTTAACTTATTGTAGTAAAGAGCAATATTTTGGGCAGGAAATGTATTGATAAATCATTTTATATAGCAAACTAAAAATCCTACAAAATATATTTATATTAATATAATTCCTTACAGGATTCATTGTTCCAGTAACCAAACAATTATTGTATTATATATATATAATATATATATATATTATATATATATATATATATATATATATATATATATATATATATATAATGATAAAGTACTTGATGCCTTTTACTACCATATCCTACATATCTGAGGTTAGTCCTAGATCTACAAATTGGCTTAGTTTTTCACTTGTAAGCGTTCAGACTGCGTAATCAGTTATTGTCCATAATCTCATTGCAGATATTTTGGGTTTTTTTTTTTACCTTTCTTCATTTACACTTATATCTAAAATATTAAGACAAATTTGCATGGGGGGGGGGGGTCGTCGGTCAACACAAGGCTATAAAAGCTGCAAGTTTGTGACAAATAACAATACCAGGAACTCTTATCGTGCTGCTTGAACCCAGCTTTTAGTATTGTTTATCTTATATGAAGCTAACCTTTGTGGCTGTTAAAGCAGATTCTGTCAGCTTTCAAAATCTGCAAAATTCTTAACCATTAATGTGAATAATGAACTGCCTTCAAAACTGGGGCCATATGCAGTAGCCTTAAATTAGTCGGTAGTGCCTGCGTTCTGCTGTTTGACTTTAACTGTCATTGACATGAATGTACTTGACGTGTGCAATATGCTCTTATTATTTGATGTGTTCTCATAGAACTAGCAGTGAATATCTCAGCGTACGTAAACGCTATCATTTATATATGTATTTCATGCTTGTTTGTGTAGATTCTTTCTAGTGCCTGGTACGCCACGTAACCATTTATAAATACATGGTTGTCAACGTGTACTTGGGTATTGATTATTTCATGGTAGAGGCGTCCCGTTACGGCTTTACTTTTCACTCCGTTTGTATCTTGTTTCTCACTAATTTTCCACATCTATCCATCTGAAAAATACAGTCTGACCATTGTGCCTTCATTTAAGAATTAATTACTTATCTGACTTGAGTCTTCAAATAACACAGTGATTAAACTTTGTATAAATTGAATATCAACATGTTCTGCTTTTAAAGTGTTGCTTGGCATCCAAAGTGTTTTGTTAATGTCATGCGTCCAAATCATCGACATCCAGTCGAAATGACTGAGCAGACTGCGAATGACCATCATGCTCCTAACACTACTTATAAGACATCTTGGTGTTGGGTATAAAGTGAGAGATCAGTGATATGGCTTAACAGTCATCATAAAGCAGTTCAGATACTTCTGCCATGTAAAATTACCACTTTTTCTAAATACGATTATTCTTGCATACTACCGATGAAGTGTATTGCTTTTTTTTCTTTTTTTCCCTGTTAGGGATCATTTTTCAAAGTTTTTTTTGTTCACCAAAAACCTGCAGGAAGGGAGTGGCTTTACATTTTATACAGCTAGTTTTGTCTCTCTCGATCCTTGGTAATAATGAAAGACCATATTATGCAAACGTCATTTTTTAACCCGGCATGCAAATGTTGTTGTGGTTTGGACCTAGGTTATTGGAGGGAAGCAGAGAGAAGCTTCATGCTTCTGATGAATATCCGGTTACTCAACAAATAAGTAAATCTCCCCTGTGTTTTGGAACACATTGTGACTGCACCTCTTATTTGTCTCCTAAAAATTCCTTGGAAACCACATTGACCATCTGGTCTACAATGGGTTTTGGGATTATTCCGTATACAACAGATTTAAAATGTACCATTATTTTTGATATTTAGTTCATCTCCCTATACTTTTTGTTGTGGCTATGCATCTCACACCACAACGGCTTTTATTTTGTTTAAATAAACATTCCTAATGTTCCATCTGTTGTATCATGCTTTTATTTAGCTGAAGTTTCTCTCTTTGCCGTAACTAGTTAATAGAAGGTGCCACCGTATAACCTGGGTTAACGGAACAGATTCTGTTGCTATCTTAAAAATAGGTTAAATGTGCTTGTAACGTACATATCTCTGAGGGCTGCCATAGCTTGCAACTAACTCTCCCTTTGGTAACTAACGTCATGAGGTGTGTGTGTGTGTGTGTGTTGTACTCTATTCAACTGTCACATATGGACTTGCCATCTTTTATATGAGACTGGATTCAGGGAACAATGACGATTGCATCATTTATATTACTATAACTTAATTATGTGTGGTTTTTTCATACAAAGTAAGCTTTTGTTATTAGAAATTTCTATTAGACTTTACTATTCCTCTTAAGAATATAATACATTTTAAGACTTCACATATAGTCACAGAAATTGAATTGTAATTTCCATATCCTTTTAATAATTCTACCCTGTACCAGGTGACGGTCAATCAGCCTTACTGCAATTTAGAGATTCCCCCCTCCCCCTGTTTGTGTAGCAATCACTGGTGCCTTGTTAGTTGTCCTCAAGTACTGGAGTTGGCTGGAGTCGCGCAGAGTTGAGACAAGCCCATTACTTTCATCAGTCCAGCCAACGATCGGAAATCTTAGTTGGCAAAGATTGAACTGTTGCCTCACTGGGTGTTGGGGTTTATACTAAGTTGCAGTAAGGCGGATGTGCTTGATTAGGTTTTTTTTTTTTATTTTTTAGGCTAAATGTATGTTGAGGTTTGGTTATTTTCTAAATTAATAAATTAGCATGCAAGTTTTCCATAATTATCCATTTTCTACATTTTATTTTAAATCCCACAGTGCGCCAAATACGAGTATTTATAGCCATTTATTAGTATTGGTTTGAAGTGTTCCGTGTGAAATCAAGTCCTGGTAAGAAAATTCTGCAATTGTGATCTAAATCTACTCAAAATGAAGTTATCTATATGTATAGAGTGATCCCGAGGGGTGCAATTTTTGTAAATGTTTCTAATATTTATTTCAGTGCTTTCACTGTAAATACTTACCTGCTTACATGACACATTGGTGAAATGTTTTGGAGTCTAAAGAAATTGAAGACCAATTGGTCTTTGAGCACTTTAATCTCAATTTCTTGTTCGCACTGTGAAACACGGTGTGGTGTGTACATACTAAGCAGACCTTAAAAACATTAAATATTTAGAACATTTAACTAAAATGCCCTGTACATATTGCTGATATATTGTAACATGTCTTATTTAAATTAAATATATTTAATTTTAAAATGGCTAAATTTTTTTTCCTTTCTTTCTTACCACAATTGATGTGTTAATGTTTGTTGGGTTTTTTTGTATGGTGAATGTACAGAAACCTCTACAGATAAAGATTTACATTCTGATCTACTTAATGTGTAACTTTTATTTGCTAAAGAAAATAGATATAGCTGAAGATACTCCTTAGACCTAGTTGGTAGCCTTTTTTTTATTGGGTCAGCACTGGAATTTGGATTGTAGTAAGCCAGATGGCTGCTCACCAACTTGACAACCCCACTGCACTACAGAAGCCTTTTCTGCCACTTGCCCCGCCATTTACAATGTGGTTGCCACTCAACACTCCATTAGCTGTTCAAATCAGCCCACCTTAGTGAATGGATCCCATTGCCTTGGTAAACCATAAAATAGGGTATGTGGGTTACCTGTGTTACATTGGGCTCCAGGGAAAGGTCCTAACATACGTGGAAGTCCTGCCATTGGCTCAATGAGGTTTGAAAATATTATATAACTTGTAAACATAACATTCACATGTGACTTAACTTTATTGTATCAACACAAAAGATTTAACAGTATTGAGTACAGCATTTCATTGTATGGCACAGTGTATTTGATCACGGAAATATACCTTTTTAGGACCCAAGTTATCAACATGATTAAGATGCCTTGCCCACCCCCCCACACACTTGTTATATTTAAAGGGACACCCCAATGACCTCATGCAGCCCACCACTGAAGAAGGGATGTTAAAGTACCTTGTAAGTCATTTAAAGTGGGTACTGTGTTATCTATACATTCAAGTGCATGTGAGGGCTGGATACCCCTTTAGTTAACAAAAATGTAACTATACATACTGTCCTGTTTTAATGCATTTCGTAGCTGGAAATGCTGCCTAAAAGATAAACACTGCTGTTTAGAATAAAAACATAATAAAAGCAGGCTTTCCCTGTATCCAAAAATACTTCATGGAAAATATACGTGATAAACATTGCAATGCATTATGTGATGCTTTCTAAACATCCACCACAAAAGGTTAGTCATTGTATATAACCTTCACCTGTTGACTATTGCCTAGACTAACTGAGTGGAAACATTTATCTGGACATTTTTTGCGAGGGCTAGATCTTGCAAATTGGGTGATTCTACTTGGCATCAGGATTCCTCACCAGAATATTGATCACACCTCATTACTGCAAGGGGTCTATTCTGGCCAATCTATGGACACTAGTAATGGTATATATCTCTCCTCAGATGTTTGTGACGTTGTGCTAATGGTAATTTGGCGTCCTTTGAAACACTGAAGGTACAAAGTCTCATTATAAGAGCATAAAAGGTGAATGGGTAGCAGGTGCCTTGGCAAATACAGCACTAAGAATAATAATCATCTACGCTTTTAAATTCCCAAACCTACCTATGAAATCATTTTATTTGTATAGGTCTGGGTATCGTTAGTTATTGCATGTAGTAATGTGATGCACAGGCAACCGACATGTTAAAACATTTTCTTGCAAAAGCAGCACAAAAATAGGTCGATGAGCTATGTTTTTCAAAGTGTTGACAAACAAACAAAAAAAAAAACTTTAGTTCTCTATGATCAACATGCTTGAAACACCCAGTTCATGGGTTGTGGATGTGGATCTTTGATGTCTGGAAACTGCTTAGTGACATTGTAAAATGCTCTTTATTTCACATACTCGCGATAACCAGTAAGAGGAATAATCTCACTACGACCAGTACTTTGTATGCTATAATCATACCCAACACTGATAGACAATTTGCATCAAGTGCCGTTGGAAGAGCACAGGTACTCGAGAAATGAGTAGTAGTTAGTTTTCAGGACTGACATATTTAGTGTGGATGGTGAAATATAAACGTGTGTGTGTGTGAAAGGAACTTTATATATTGGGTCATCTACTTAGTAAAAGTGTGCTCTGCACATGAAGACAAAAGCCATTACCTCCCCCATTACTGGGGGGGAAATGTGGCACATAAAATTACATATTAAGTACATTTGACTTTTTACAGATCCAAAAAGCTGTGCAAGATGTACATATAACTTACAAATCTTTGAGGCATCAAAAGTGCATCAGATGGATATAGGAAACCATCATTAATAAATAATCTCTTACAACCTGTTAAAAAGAAATGTTATTAAAATACTATATAAAACAGATCACTGTAAGAGATTCATTTGGTTGATGTGCCAGTCATCTGATAAGGCTCTCTTGGTTCTGTTATGAAGACTCAGCCCTACTGGGAAGTAAGTAGCAGCATTAACATAGTACTTAGAAGGAAGGGGAGAATGTATATCTGCTGCGCTACACCAGCATTTCCGGGTTGTGCGGTGGAACTACATAATGAAGTTTCTGGTGTTGGACTGACTGTCGGGACGGTGTAGGAAAAGTCATAACTCATTGCCCAAAGGTTTTGAGACTCTGGGATGTTAATAGTCCGTGTTATTGATGCTCTTGACACGGTGACCTAAATGACAAAGAAGAAAACATAATGCTTTGAATAAAGCTGTTGCTGTATGTGTTATAGTATATATCAGAAAATGCTGCATGTTTTATCATATGACTCCATATAGTATATATACACAGGTACACAACTACCATTAATAAGTCAGTGGGATGGAGAAAAGGTAGGCTTTTATATCTCCCACACCTGGTTTTATTTTTTTAATGCTGAAAGAATACATTACATATATATTTAATAACAATAATCAACACGAACAATCGAAATTTCAAATTGCAATATTTACTAAAATGTAATAGTAGTACTTTGTGATGCGAATACCTACTGATGAAAGTTGCAAAGCAAATATAGTTATTATAGGTTTCATTTACTAATACAAGTTATAATTGAGTGAAACACATGATATCCAGGTAACGACGCTAGCGTTCATGGTCTGTACCCATCCTGCAGGCAGACATTTTCTTTAGAAAGGTAGATACTTACATTGAATGTGTAGCTTCCTGGCAGAAGGAGAAAATAATACTCCCCGTATTTATTGGTGTAGTAAGGGCAGATCCGTTTCCTTCCTAAGACTTCCACTTTTGCATTTTGAATGGGATTCCCACGTATATCGAACACTTGCCCTTTTATCCCTGTGAAGAGACATAGCATCAATAACATTGATACTAAAGTGATTTACAGCCATATTACAAAGGCTCCAACATTCATGAAAACTCCTGTAAACTACATTCCACAGTCTTTCAAGTATAAATGTTTTAATGGACACAAGCGTCCAAAAATTAATCTCCATTATTTCCAGGATGGAGTTTCTTTCGATCCTCTAAAAAGCAGAGCCCGTTTAACATGCTTCCATGTTGACCTGCATGAAGGTAGGTGATTGAGCAGGAAAGCAGCACATTGAGATGCTGCTTAGAGTTTGGTTTGCTACACTGATCACTTGCAAAAAATGATTGTCAAGTCAAATGAGATGTGATCCATATTTTAGTAACGCAATACCTAAAATTTCAGTGATTGCGATACTGGAAGTTAAAATTTAATGAAGAAGATCCCTGTCAGTGAAGCAGCAGGGAACCTTCTGACACAGATTGGGGTGCAAGGAAAGGCGAGGGGCCTTTGTTGTTCTGCTCATATAAATATATATATATATATATATATATATACACACACTTTATACACACACATACAGTCTTTAAGCAATCAAAAAGGCTTTCGTTGGTACTACATACCCATGTGCACCTGCTTCATGTACTCTATCAGTGAAACCTTGTTTTCATTCCAATACTGAGCAAGGGTCGTCTGATTAGGATATTTACAGCAGGACAATTCAATTGTAATTTCCAAACACTGGCCGTAAATGTAGTTATAATCTTGCATACCTCCTGAAACACATGGGTAACAAAGATTACATATACAGGCACCAAAACCAGACATGTGTCATTGCTTTAGGGAGACCACCAGCCCATATTATTCAAGCTTTAACATGTGGCATGGCAGAGTCACCCCAAAGCACAAATAATGGCTCCTTAACCCCTTCGGCTATACATTTTTTTATTTTGCAGATGCACAGTGCAATTTTTTCCATCTTTAATACTGAATGGTAACAATAGATGTAAATATAATGGATCCTTATTTATCCCTCCATTGCTGTAACATAATGCGCGCACCACCCCACAATACTGGCAGAGATTGTAAGGGCGCACACCGCTGTGCCAGTTCATAATGTTGCATACAATTTGGCTTAATAAAAAACGGTAAATGGATTCTAGATGATGCCATGTCCGAGAGATCAGACATACAGGTGAATGTAAGCAGAAGAAACGCTAACAATGTATGTATGGGGTACATATGGAATGGCTGTGTAGTGTACTTGGGGGCTAATTTAGTGTTTGTGGTGTGTTTAAAGGATCTGTAGGTGTATGGGTTTTTGTATGAGCCAAGAAACAGCTCTGCTATTCAGATTGTATTTTAGAAGCAATAAACTACAAATCAGAAATAAGTTATTAGGATGAGGCACAGAGAAGCATCAATAAACACAAAACAAATGACATGAGAAATACCTGTTCAATGGCCTGGGCAATTGTTAGCCCCAGTGCAGCACTGAAATAGGTTATCTGTGGGAAGTTATTATTATTATTATTATTACCTTTAACTGCATACCATGTATACCCATTAGTGATGCCGTTCGAAAAACGACTTGTAAAATCGCAGATAACGCCTTGGTGCATGGTGGCATGGTTCTGAGCATACAGCTTGGCGAGGTGAATGAAAACATCATCGTCCGGAGATATTCCATTCGTAGCTGGGTCGGGAAACAAATAATTCGATTTTAGGTCATATGAGGCAAGATTATTTACATATGAGAAGTTCTTTCCTACATTCTCTATAAATTAGACACTGTACAATTCTGGTGCAAAATGAGTTTTCACTCCAAATTCAGCTTTTATTCATAAAAGCTGAATTTGGAGTGAAATTCTTCACAAATATGACTATTGATGGATACACTTTGACCAGAAGTATCTGGACACCTGACTATCAAACCTATATGAATTTTTGGACATCCATTGTAATACCCATGGTTTTGAAATGGGATTTGCCAGCCCCATTTGCAGCTATAACAGCTTCCACTATTCTGAGAAGTCTTTTCACAAGATTTTGGAGTGTTTCTGTGACTAACTCTACTGCAGCGGTTTTATAAAGTGGACAGACTAGGACTAGAAAAAAAAGATTTTAAATGCAGTTGCCCCACTTAACTAGCCTTTTATGCTACCTGCATTTCATTGTAAGTCCTCACAAGTGTAAGCGTGCCGGCAGAGCCCTCTTAACCTAATGTAACAGTTTGTTCTAGTTCTAGTCTTGTCATTCCCCTAGAATATATGCATTGAAAGAAGCGCTACATAAATTGTTGGTGTGATATAAAAATAATAAGTAAATCTTCAGATGCATGTGAGCTTCTTAGAAAGCAAAAAATGCAGAAATTGTAGGGGAGGGTTAGATTTCAACTCCAGTCTACAGTAAAACATGAACCCTTGTCAAACAAGAATCTACAAACTAGTGGTTGAAAAAATAAAGACAAAGGTTCAGATACAAAATGAAAGAGCACAGGCGTTCTCATATTACAGAATTAGATCTAACAAGTACTTTTGCAGTTTACTGAAGAAATCCAGAATATCTGACTTCTTACTTGAGTTAGCATTGTCATACGGGTAGCTGGCAACCACTGCTCCGCCGTGAAAGTTAGCAGATAGGACAAAAGTCTCCTGCTTAATCCAGTCCATAACTGCCCGGGTCTCAGGTTGGATTGAAACAGCGTCTGTTTCAAAAGCATCAGGGAAATTTCTGTTCAGGTCATAGTTATTTTTATTGTACCTTGAAATATAAAACAGCAAGATGTCAATACGTCGTTATATTCCAACCTGACTCTTGCTGATAAACTGTAATTCCTGGTTTTCAGTGTGTACTGTATTTCTGTTTTAAACCTTTCAAATCCAAATGAAGAAGTTATATGTTTTATATTAGTCTGCCATTGAAAGGCAGTAGTCGATACAGATGGTAGACGTTCTTTTCCATGGAACCACGCGGGTTAGATTATAGATGGTGTGGTTCTGTTAATAAGTTGTATGTGTACCTATGCCAACCTTATGTCATTACATTTTTCATTGGTTATATGGATTATATAGGTTGTACTGGAATGACTGGGGTCATTTACGGGACCCCTGTAACATTAGGATTTTACCATAAGGTAGGTAATAGAGAATTCCACTTGGAAATTCTGTTCAGACCTCTAGGAAATCAAGCAGACATAATGACTCTTGTATACAATAAAATGAATTGTCTGGTAGAGATTTTATATTTCCAATCAATACCTTACATGGCTTTTAACCCTTAGAGTGTCAGCTGCATAACAGTGGGTTAAGCCCTTGATACAAGTGAGATGCCCATTATTGATGGTAAAGAAAGATCAACAGGTTTAATAGTTTAAATGACAATTACCTGTCGGATTTGGATGGATGTGTTAAACGGTTAAACACATTGCATTTATTGTATTTATTACTTTATAATCTCAGGCAACATTTACAACATAATTTAATGTGATTCAAATAATTTTGACCCCATTTTGAACCCATTCGTGTGGCTTACCTGCCACTTGAGGACAGACAGTCTTGATTGCCTGCTTCAAAGCCATCTGGATTCATGGAAGGCATTATATGTATTCTAGTGTTATTTATTAGTCTTGATATCACTGGATCAGTCTTATAATTTGTTACCAGGTACTCGACTAGGTGAAGCAGAATTTCACGGCCAACTACCTGTAATCAAAATGTAAAAAGACATACTAATCTGCTCATAAAATGAGAGGTGTATCGGTTTTACCCTGTACTTCCACTTTTACTCATGTCCTATGTACAACAGCAAATATTTCCTTCTGCATGGATGTTCACAATACTTTGACCTCCACTTGCTACAAGCCAACTCCCAGTAATTCTGTGTCTTTAACAATGATTCTGATTTAAATAACAGTTTCAAATGGCACATAATAACCTTCATACAAACCATGATTTTGTTTTTAGTGTAGTGATCTCTGGACCTTGAGGACAGAAATTTGATGCCCAAGCTGCCTTACACTGTCATGGAATTGCTTGGTTGCTTGTGATACTATTTATACACACTTTCATGGTAACCTTTCCTTGCGTTCATCCCTATAACAGGCCAGACATTCCAGTCGTCTAACGCTTCCATCCTCTTGAAAGACTACTATTGATGCCTAACCTCCTTCTTTGCATTCATGCTGTGACTGGCCCTTTTATTCATGTTAAGAACAGGCAGATGGCGCAACAGCAATTTTTAAATATTTGCTTAAGTTGCTGTGAAAGATTCAAAAGTAAGGAAATAAAGTTCAGTAAACTATTGGCGTGAGTAAAACATATAAGTTTTGGTTGGTTGGAAAAAAAAACCTTAAATATATCAGGTTTCGCATATAGCCTTTTCTTCTGTTGATCAAAGCAAAAGCAAACACCCAGCAATTACCTAATTTCCAATAGTGGATACAAAAGGTATTTTTAACTAGATGAAAAAAATACATCTAACAAGATACATTTAATGTGGGAATTACTAGGTCTTGGCCTTGGATGGCACTTTACAAGGGGAGGCATTAAAAGGCACTCCCACCACCTGCTCAGATGCCCCTACCCAGTGCAGCCCTTACATGGGTCCCAGGGGTTGTTTCCAGATAGATTTGTCGACAAAGAGAAATGTTTCTGCACCTCTCTTTTTCCACAAATGCATTACTGGCCACTCAGTGCACCTCTGCAAAAACGGGAAGCCACGGAGACAGCATCTCCTCTGCTCCTCCAGTCAAGGAAATAGGGTCTGCCCAGGACATCTATCCTTTTGCGGAAGGGCACCGTAAGCAGTAACGTAGTTGGAGCACAAATATGGCACTGTTATACTGTTTGGGGGACAAATATGGTACTGTTAAGCTGTTAGGGGGACAAATATGGCCTGTTAAGCTTCTATATTTCCCCCAAACCGCTAACAATGCTACCCGTATGCCCAAACATGTAATAGACAACCTGTTTGGGCATTTACATATTAAATTATGTATTTCTAACTCATACCTTTAGTCTTTCATGCAATGGAAAACATGATTTTTCCCATAAGTTAAAAAAAAACACATACCTCATTACCATGCATGTTTCCAACATATTTAAATTCTGGAATGCCAACTGTATGCGTCTTTGGATATTTTCCCACGACAATAACCCACAGATCCCTGCCTTGAAAAAAATACAAATGAGGCAAAATGAATAAAGAGAACAAAACGCTTCTGAATATTATTATGATTGTTGTTGCTTTGAAGGTAGCCACTCATGTGTAAATGGCAAGCTTAGACTTCATGAGAGCTTTTTTAAGGTGTCTGATACTGTATACCCAGGATATAGAGACAAAAACGTTGTAAAACAATCCAGTTTCTAATCAGGCAAAGGAAAACATTTTTCTGAGCTGTATGGAATGTAATGCAATCTATTTCTCAGTTTGAAAACACCTTTCTCAGCTTACACACACACCGGAGGGCATCCTTACCTGGACCCCAAAACTGTGGAGCTACCCATGCATGTCTTTTCTTTCCGCACATTATAAAATAAGTGAAGTTTACAGCTAACAAGGGAGAATTTTTTTAATTGAAATGCTCATGTTATTTTATGTGCACTTTATGTGCACTAACCTTTTGCAGCATAGCCACTTTTTGCCTAGAGCTGTTAGAAGCGCCACTATCCTGCTGTTACTGGCAGAAACCTCTTCTGTCCATTGCTTTCAATATATATCAAAAATGTATATATAAATTTTATTTAATCAAAACTTCTCCTTATTCGAAAACCCAAACCGTAAGGTCCCATGGACTAATTACAAGGAAAAAAAGACTATATAAATAAATACAATAAACATATAATGCATGTCCAGAAGAATGTAGATATACTACAAAAGTGGTTTTCAAGATATTTGATAGATATTTGATAGAGACATTGAAAAGGGATTTAAAAAAGTACAAGAAGGAAGCACATTCAAAAGAGGAGAAATGTTAGGACTACGCCTAAAAGGTAAGTACAAAGGGGGGGTAGGGTAGATAATAGGGAGGGAGGGTAGATAATGGCGTCGGCAAAGTTTAAAATGGCGGCATTTTAAACTTCGACCCAGGCGGACCGGCCCCGAGTAGAGGGTCAGAGGCTTAGATGCCGTTTTACTTTACTGAGTTCAGCAGAAGTGGTAAAGATTAATGCAGTAAACATGCATGGAATAGGCGTATGTCAGAAGACAATTGGCAGGCTAGAATGGTTTTTACTTGCCATTGAATGTATAATTATACTGAGGCTCTCATCCTGAGAAACGTCTCTCCTATCTTCTGTTATTGTATTCATGACTAGGAAAAAGTGAGCTAATTGTTGCCAGAAGCTAAAGAGAAGACATGTGGGGAGTGGGAGATAATAGGCACACCTGTACAAATATTATGGGTGGTTTGTAATGATCCTCTTGTTCTTAAAAATGTACAGTGCATTGGGGCCACTGAACAAAAGCTGCTGCTTGTGATCCAATCCTGACTATTTTGTCTGATCAATAACCTGTCAATAGGTGTGTCACATTCGGACGTGCCGTCTGTGCTGGCTAAAATGCCTCCTCCAGCCTTTGGCTTCTCTGTATCCAAAATGTAAGATCGGCTCAGCAAGGACTTGACCAAGGCCAACACATGGTCCTGTGTACAAACCCATACTGCATGTAGAGCACTTAAGTTAATTCTGATGCTCATGTAAAAGGACTCTCTAGCCATGCCTCCTTACTTCCAAGGAAACAGTATCCCAAGGTTCAGTTCAGCCATTTCAATGCAAGTTGGAACGGTATGTTTAGAGTTCATGGGTTACACTCCCTCAAAGGCAACATTACTTCCTTTTTATTGTGTTTGAGTGCTCAAGTCAATGACAGATGTCATGAACCATGTCTATTGTGATTTGATGAGTTTGTCTAACCTAAATCTCCTTCATACTAGAAATAATGGTAATTCTGTATCTTGTCAGTTACTGTTTGTAACCACCTATCAGACAGATTTAAATGTTGCCGAGTCCGCATATTTGAGTGATGTCAATATATATATACCGTATTTGATGGTTTTATGTTTAGAATTCTGACATTGTAAGTCTCTATTGATATATTCTAGTGTATATTTATCTTTCACTATAGGAGAATGCTAAATAATATTTTTAGCTCAAATAAAAGTGAGATACAACATGGCATTTTAAAATAAAATATGCAACTGTCAGTCAACAGTAGACAACAGGCAGGAAAAAAATGTGCTATACAGAAACCAAGAGCAGGGCAGAGACAGCCATGGGAGACAGGGTGACATTAAGTCAAAGGAGGTAAGTCCACTATCCAGTTATATAGTATCCCAAAAGAACAAGCTTAGTGTTTACTATCCATGTTACTCCAGACATTCCCTGGAGACTGTGCATAACATTTCAAGCTAAACACACAAGTGAAGGAAAATAAATATTTCTATTAGCGGCCCAAAGTCTTAATCAGAGCAGGAGGCCACAGCAGACTCCTGTGTGGATGTGATTTACAGTATGGCTACAGGTTGGGTGGAACAACATGTAGCCATGTCATAAGGCAGCATTTCCTCACTATATATCGTGGTTCACGTTAAGCAAAACACATCATAGTATATTTGTGTGTTTTTTGTTGAAGAGAGTTAAGGGGCCATGTGTCTTCTCTTCCTATAAGATGCCAGCCTGGCCATCCCGCAGAAACATAGCTTACAACATTTTACACAGGTGTAAAACTACCCCTATCCTAATCCAATGCTAGAAACTGCGAGCATTATGGTGTTATTGCCAGAAATGAAAGGTTCATCAGGAAGAACCTGATGTCACTGACAGTGACAATGTTTATAATTATACTATGCCTGAACAAAGTTCAGCTTTAACAGCAGTTTTTTGAACCAGTAAAGGAACATTATGGTAATGGTACTTAAATTGACCTTTAAAGCATTGTAAAGCATTTAGTAAATATACCTCAAAAGAAGGTATGTTCGGTATTCGGGCTGAAGAACAAAAAACGCACCCTTCGTGTTTGTTTTTATGTTCGCCCGAATACCAAAGCACAAGTCTACTTGAAAGTATACCTTATTTCTAAATAGAAGATGTAATATAAATAAACTATGAACGTTACTGACAGAAAATCACAGTACCATCTTGCATATTTTGGTACATCCTAAACAACTGAATTAGTAAACAGACATAAATGTGGCACTTTATTTATCTACTGCTTAAGCTAAAAATACATTTGGGATATTTTACAGGGAACAATTACAAGAATATTCTGAAAGTATGATGTCGGTAGGGTTAAGCCTTATCACTTTAAATGCATATTTTTGAACAGGATCCTACATTGATAAATAAATATGTTTGTAACTTCAGTAGCACTTAATATGATAATATGTCAATGCAAGGGCATTGGTGGGGTTTCATTAGCAAGTTTCGGGTTATACGTTTCAGTTTAAAATGAATGATTACTTTTTTGCTTTGTTTAAGCTTTTCAAATACTTAAAAAGCCTCTTTTTTTAGACAGCTGAAGCAAATACATTTACAAGATTTTTTTTTAGTGTTTCCTAAATTCTCTGGACTTTTGACTTCAAATATTAAACCCAAGTATAAGAAGAATCAATTGAGTTACTAAAATGATGTTGAAATAGCAGAAATTAAATAGGGAGAACAGCTGTACTGGACAGCATAGGCCTCAGACGCCTCTCTTTAAGCTGTCTGTCCTGGGTTCTTCAAATCTATCATTTGAAAAGTTGGTTGATAAAGAATTTGATAGAAAGCATAGCCACTGTGTGTCCCTGACCTCTGCTTGATCCTTGATCACAGCTGATCCTGATCTTCAACTTTTAGAACCTCCCTTGCTAATCTCTAATGTATGATGACCATACCTGGGAACGTTTGTGTTCCGACCACCCGGTCCCGCTGACATTGGGGGCGTTCCCCATTAAAGGAAAATGGGTGGGGAGCAGGGCATGTCAAGGCCCCGCTCCCGTGACCCGGAGGATTTGGGTCTTGACCCAGAGAACCGGAGAAGCAGTGCCTCTAGTGACCTAACCCCATCAACCACACAAACCTTCTGGCTCAACATATGGACACTATTAAGTGATGTGGTGGATATCTTTAACCTAACTGGTGGTTGTTACCTTCTTCAGCCACTGAAGTTATATCACTTTAACAATAACTTAATAAAAAGAAACCCTTAATAAACCAAGTGTACTCAGAAGTTAAAAGTGTCCAAGAAGTGTCTCAGTTCAGATATAATTTCCAGACTACAACCTTTATTTCTGAAGAGAAATAAGTACAATGCATAATTGACTACTTATGCGTTTGGCAAACAAATAAAGGAGCATAATGATTTACAGTTTGTTAGAATTGGAACTTCCTGCTAGTGCCACAGGTGTTTCTTAATATTTACTACCTCTACTGCGAAACGCAAACATACAGGAGGAAAAATCTAATCTCAACTATATTATTACATTCCTTTGTACCCTTAATGTTCCATAGCTTTAAATTTATTGTGCCTTTCTGATTTCTTTTTTTAAACTGGCATCCCAAATTCTAACTAAAGAGGTAGCCAAAAAATGTATTTTATATATGATATGCCTTTATATTAAAATGTAATTCACTCTTTTAGGAGCTTCCTATAAGCACACACATCACTATGCAGAATATTCACAACTAGTACAAAACCAAATTGTACATCGGCCATTCAATTTAATTAATCCACGCTGAACAGAGTGCAGCAGACCCAGGGCCGGCCCTACAATAGGGCAGACTGGGGCAATTGCCCCAGGCGGCACTTTAGAAGGGGCGGCACTTTGCCGCCCCGAGCGGTTTTTTTTTTTGAAACGGAAGAGAGAGAGAGGGGCGCCGAGTGGTTTTCGTTTACCCGCTCGGCGCCCCTCTCTCTCTCCTCTGCGGCGAGTCTACTCTTCGGTCTTGGTGCCGGCTTGTAATGCTGAGCGCCGGAAGGTGGCGTCAATTTCCGGCGCTCAGAATTACAAGCCGGCACGGGCAGAGCAGGGAACGCCGCAGGACTCTTTAAGGTAAGTCCCAGGGGGGATGGGGCGTCGGCGGCGAAAGTTTAAAATGCCGCCCCCCCCGACGACGCCGACGGGGGGGCGGCATTTTAAACTTCGCCCCAGGCGGCGTTACGTCTTCGGCAGGCCCTGAGCAGACCTCAGGTGTATCATCATAATAAAATGACATTGAGCCATTACAGCAACACCTTTTGGGTGCAGAAAGCGAACATAGAGAACTTTTTACACCTGTTTAAATCCATGACGGTTCTGGTATGTCAAATGTCGCTAAGTGGTTTTAGATGACGTGCCCAGACCGTCAAATGTCGTCAAGGGGACTTCTTTTGGTTCAATATATGCTATATGGAGAAATCTAAATACCTCATAGTATAGTAGTAAAGAACCTGTAGAATAAATGCCACTATTTTAAGACCTTGGGTGGAGTTCTGATGACATTTAAATAAAAGGTTAGCTACATGTTTACACAGAACTGCAGAACTACATTTTTCAAAACGTACACATATATGAACAGATTTCTTTAGTTACTAAAACGTAATTATATATGTAAACATTCAGTATTTCTGGAGGATAATGTGAAAGGTCCCAGTATTCTACTCAGTTAACAAAGCTTGTTTTTCTCTAGGTAAAGCAGGTTAATAAGTGGGTTATTGTACAAAGCTCACTTTGATACATGGATAGTGCTGTCGGTCCCGGTCAGATTAATATCAGCCATACTGAATGTGAACAAAGATCTAGGATTTACTTTGCCTTGTGATTAAATGGTAATTTAAGAGCAGAGAATTCAACTACTGTACATTGTGTACTATGTAGCTACCTGTGCAACAAGCAAAATCTTTCATACAAAGGCGAAAGTGAAATACTGCCTTCCAGTAAGTTTGATTTTTCTTTGGTGATTGTCAAGGATGACACTTGGTGACAATACAGCAGTATTGTTTTATCCTATCACGATGGACAATATGGAATGCGTGCCACACAAGAATACAACACACCAGATGAATCACATCTTCCACTGGAAGTATTTGGCCTTTCCAACACTCAGTATTCCTTCTCCATAATTATGAGGGCACTGGTTGCTTACCTTAATCTTAAAATTATATATCCTGCATTATTTACTTAGACAATCTCCTAGTCCCCAACCCATTAAGGGAGACTCTCCTCACACCCACATTTCATTCGGCCCCTGTTTGATTCTCTGGGCTTCGTCGTAAGCTCAGAAAAATCCATTCTCAATTCAGTTGATTGGCTGCTCACTGTTCACAAGAGCTATAGGAGGGTTCATGGTACTATAGCAAGGCTTACACAGAGTTCTAATTTATTGCAGAGGCTTCCAGTGCTTTCTAAACAAATTCTTAGTGAGTGGTTTTTCATGGGACCATCTGGTTTCCCTAGAGCATTAGGTGGTCTTGGATCTCAAAGTCTCATCCTTGTCTAATGCTGAAGTCTTCCCCCAGCATGTATATTACAATCTTGTTATAGCTTTTGTGTCTCAAGACCCTGGTCTCAGGAAGTTTGTAAGATGGACGCTTTCTCCTTCTCCAACAACTTCATGCATTTCCTCTGTCTCCTTCTCCAACAACTTCGTGCATTTCCTCTCTCTCCTCCACTAAGTCGTTCAGAAAATATGGGAGAACAGGGTACAGCATATGGTCCTTATTTACTGTCTCTCACAGGCTGTCCATGCCCTCCCACTACACGGCTGCAACAGGCTCTGATTGCCAA
Organism: Spea multiplicata; assembly: GCA_009364415.1. NCBI lineage: Eukaryota > Metazoa > Chordata > Amphibia > Anura > Pelobatidae > Spea > Spea multiplicata. Next base: position 39,615 of record VKOC01018346.1, read on the forward strand.
GCATTCTTAACACTCTCTCTTTTCTGGCTCTCCCAGCTATGATTGTCAAGCATCCTCGCATGTGAAACAGCCTATCTTGTCATGGCCCTTCCCCTCTTGGTAATACTTATTTATAAGCTTGTTCTCCATTGCTCTTGTTTTCTGGCTTCCTTGTGTAGCAACCCCTGGGGCACGGTGGGCGAAGCACTCCACCTTGGGGCCAAGAGTCCTCTGCTGATCTGGTGATATGCAATCTCTGCTTCAGGGTTCCACTCCAGCATACAATTGCAACACTGTCTGGCCATCAATAATTTGGTATCCAGCTATCTAGAGATTGATCAAAGGCTAGAAGGTTCCACTGGGCTTAACAATAGAATGCTTCTTGGGTCCAGAGGATCTCCTCGCCTCTCTCACAAGATCCATGTGGACTGCAGCAAACATAGGTCCTATTGGGACCCCTCAGAGCTAAGGGGTCCCTCCAGTCAACTTAGGTTTTCACAGTTGAAACATGCAGCATAATGTGGACGAGCATCACTGAGAATCCAATAGAGCCTATGGACACTGTTAGGATCAGAATTAACATCCACAGACCTAGTCCACTGCAACAGAGACAAGGCACATCACAAACAATGGGCAATACATGTATTTATTTATTCATTCTTTCCCTTTTTAATGAATATGTTTAGATCATGACATTAATACATTTATAATATAATTCAAAAATAGTCAAATGTTTTATTATTTAAGAAAGTTTGTTGTCTCTTTCTCACGTTCACAGACCCCTCTTATGTGAGTGATCTAATCAGAGAGCCCTGGTATATGACAACACATGGACCTAAACCATAAAACATATACTATATATTTGTCATGGAAATTATCTTAACCTGCAACTGAGGAATCCTGGGAATTAATCATTTTTAAGAAATGCATTGGAATAATGCATTGCAGAATAATCTGATATCTCAAGTCGCAATAGTTTAAGAATGGAGCATTACAAGTATCATAATTCATTGCAGCATTTAAAATAATAAATGACTGTGCAACCAGAGTAAAAGCTTTGTCCCACGACTTAAGGCACATAAAATAACCCACGCCTTTTGTTGTTAAAACTGAATAATTAATTATATGGCACAGCTTGAGTTTCTTGTAAGAGCAATCAGGCTTGTTGCATATTTTTAACAAAACTGAGCTGTTTTGACAGTTATTTGTTATTTACTGAGCTAATTAAAGCATCATCTACTTAAACACAGTAAAATCACCTCCTAAGCTGGGGGGTTTAATGGGAAAATGTTTTGACAACATAATTTGTGATTTTTTCTGCAGTTAAAAGTTTCTCATGACAAAATAAAAGCAGTTATTATCACATAATATGTTTCTATAGTAATGGGCAGAGCGGCCAATTGTTGAGATGTATGAATTCAAACTGTATACCTGCAAAAAAGTATATTTAACCGGTAAAGGCATTCGCTGCAAAATCTCATACGCCTGCAAATAAATGATGATAAATGTTTGTACAAAATGCAACAAAACACAAGGAAGCAACCGACCTTGTTGCATTTTATTACCAGACCTAGTACTATGTAAATTAAACCAGGCTGTTTGTTGGCTTAAAGCACTAGTGACGGAACCAGGTAAGGTAGATTTAGGGCTACTTATTAAACAGTCACCTGCACATAAATATCCGTATGAATCACACCTGTATTTACTTGTAGAGGATCCTTAAGGCATTCAGTCAGTAACTCATGTTTCTTGTTCCCTATTCATGCCAGTATTTTTCTTGTCAATCCAATGTGGGCTTCATTGTTTTTTTCTCTCTCTAGCATCATTATATTTTACATTTGTGATTCTGATATGTCTAATGGAAAATACTTGTTTATTATCTCTTGACTTCTTGCATGTAAGACAATATCATTGCATACTATACACTGAACCACGCTGGGTACTCTGCGTCTGTCTCCTAAACCCTTTTCTTCTCTTACTACTTGTGTCTGCCCTCTACCTGCCTGTCAACCTGGCAAGTGCTGATGATCCATCATGATCCTTGAACTCGTGTTCTTAGTTTGTTATTACCTTTTTTTGTTAACAGACACTGTGAGACATCACCACAACCACTGGAGGTGGGTAGAGAAATGCAAGATTTCAGAAAATGGATGCAGGATGTGAAAGTGGTGGGGCTTAATAGTAGCCTGTTGCACCCGTCACAATTCGGCTAATTACTGATACAGTATCTGTGCAACTTGTTTTCTGTTCAATTAATTTGTGGGGAATTGAGAGTTTGGTTTGTTGGTAGATAGGGAGATAAAAAAATGTTCTTTAAAAAAAATGGGATTTGGGAATTTGGTGGGAATTGGGGGTTAATTATTTTGTTAGGTAAGGAGAAATTGTAAACAAAAAAAAAAGCGATTTAAAAAAATCTTTTGTGGGCAATTGGGAGGGAATTGGTTGGGATTGGGAAAGTGGTTTAATTTGCTAGGTAGGCTGGAGAAAATAACTTCAAAAAGCTCTTACAAAATACAATGAAATGAGTAAATTGTATACAGCTGAGAAGGCATTCACTTTCTTGGTGAAGAATCTGACAATCTCTTTGTGTACGATGACACCCTGACTACCTTAGACATTGACCATTATCTATATATGCCACCTTGAGTGTCACCTCCAGTGGAGACATTATTATTATGGATTATTGTTTTATATAGCTCCCTGTACAAAGGGTAGACAGGACATAATAATTAGTATATCACATAACAAGATGACATACAGAAACAGGTGAGGAGGCATCAGCCCACTACAGCATGTTTAGACCTGGATGCCTGCCAACATGGTGGCATGCCAGTCAGTATTTAACAGCACTACCTGACTCATTTTATTCTAAGCATTATTCCTAGCATCCTACTTACCTGGTAGAAATTTAAAACATATGGTCTTAAGCCATATTCCCATAAGACAAATTCTTGGCCAATGGAGCAAAATCCCTACCCTAGATAACCTATTCTTTCAGCAGGGATGACCAGGGATAGGTTTATAATCAGTTTTTTTACATTTCTTTGACAACACACTGAACCACGCTGGGTACTCTGCGTTTGTATATAGAGTCTCCTAAATCCTTTTCCTCTCTTACTACTTGTGTTTTCCCTCTACCTGCCTGTCAACCAGAGGAAGGTCATCCAAGATCTCCTTTTTTAACAACCCCCAATTCTGCACTTTTGGAGCCAAAAACTTCAGCAAACTTTTCCCAGGGAGGATTCCACCAACAGCCTCCAAAAATAACCCTCAGAGATGTTGTAGGGTCCACAGTTCCTGTGAACTAGAGGTGCAGCTGAATACACTTTTGTGCATTTAGGGTCAAACACAATTCATGTTATTTTAGTAAAAAATCATGTTGTGCCTCGTAACTTCCATAACTCACGAAAAACTTATCCATGTGGGGTATTTCTGTAATCTGGAGATACAGCTGAATAGATTTTAGTGGGTTTCTCTGCAGTAGCATGTAATCTGTGCAAGCAATCCAAAGAAACATTGAAAGTTTGGTGAAGACAATACAATTAATGTACAGCTCCCTTTGCCAGGGATTGGTGTGCAAATTGTTGCATGATATCCATAATGTCCAAATGCTCCTAGTAAAATACCCAGGATTGTCTTCTTTACAAAAATGTATACATTTGTGGGGGTATTTTGACAGCTAAACAGTCCCATATGAGACATAGGCCATAAAATTTACCCTGCAACCAAAACCCAATAAAAAAAAACTATGCTAAGTGGGGCATTTTCAACATCAAAACTCTTCAACTGAACTAGCTTGGGTTAATATTTGTTTCATTATTTTAATGTTTTATTCATGCTAAATATTGAACTATACATCTAAATGGTATCAAAAGAAAGCTTGATGTATAATTTGTGTGGGTGCATGAAGCATGATTAAACAATGTAAAAATTCCAAAAAAAAATCCAAGCTTTATAGGGTTAAAATACCCTCAGTAAAGAAGGTGTTAATAAGTGCTCTTGACTAGTGCCATCCCACCACTGATACTCAAGTCTACGAAATATCAACAGACCCAACACAAGGTACCACTTACGCTGACCACACATGTGTAACGATGTTTCCATAGTGTTATTTCTGCATTGTAAAAAAATGCATGATGCTTTGTAGATTTTACCATTAAGCCATCAACATAGTATCTCCTAGAAGGACCCAAAAATGTGGCAACACCAAAGCGAAATGACACAAAATCATACAATAGGAAATTAAGAATCTTCCACTGGAGGTCTTCCTTTCCTTTTGGGTACTGCAAGGAGGCAGACACCAGTTTTTAGAGTCACTTCAATCCACTTCAATCCCACAAGTGGGAGTACACTGGATTTAATAAACAGGGAGTGGGTGAAAGTAGACAAGATGTAAATGGACCCAATTACTCTGTCCTAAGGGTGGCCTGGTAGCCCAGTTACATTTTTGAGTTCCTGGGTATGCTTTCAGTAAACTTACACCAGGGACATTTTCTTAAAGACTTCTCTACATACACAGAATTTCCTAAATATCACACAAAGACACAAATGAAATAATTGATATACTTTAGTAAACATTCAATTAAACGAATATTTAAGGTTTTAGAAGCTACTACTGCATCTGTCTTCCAAATATGATACAGTAACTAATAAAGGTGGTTATGGAAGAGAAAAACAGCTCAAGAATACATAAATATGTATTATAATTTTCTGTAATTTTGGTATGCAAACATAATTTTGCATCATGGTTTGGAAAATGTTACACGTTACTCAAGAATTAGATCAAGTGTATTTAACAATGCATTTCTAATAAAAATAAGAGCATTAGAAAATCTGAAGTTGAAAAAGAGTCCCCAAATACCAAGAAGTATGCAACACAATAATTTATTCATTTACCCATTTAAAAATGTCCTATTTTAAAAAAGTATCACACATATTCAACATTATGCAAATGATTTTTTCTCACATAAACAAAACGTATGAGAGCTGGGCAGCCACAGCCATAGTAAGCCATAACTGTCACACCAGCAGCTTACAACAACCATGAGGCACTGAAGACTAATGCCGCAACAACTAATCGATAAAATAGTAATCGATAATGAAAATTGTTGCCAACAAATATTATCGATTAGTTGAATCGATTTTTATCGATTATAAAACAGGGTTTTTTCAGAACAAATGATCTGAAAAATACCCCTTCTTTTAATAATCCGTTTTATTCAGTGAGACTTACCAGTCCCTCCCTGCAGTCACTCATGATTGGCCCGTCCCTTCTTTCTCCCAGTCCCTCCCTGCAATCACACTGAAAATTGGCCCCGCCCATTTCCTATAGTGTCCACATGGCTGTGACTCATCTAACTATGAGTATAAAATTGATATTTGGGTTGCTGAAAGTTGGGGGAGGTGGGGGTTAATTTAGGGGCAGTTGTGGTTGATGGGGTGTTTAGGGTCAATTTAGGGGCAGCTGTGGCTAATGGGGTGTTTAGGGTTACTTTAGGGGCAGTTGTGGTTGATGGGGTATTTAGGGTAAATTTAGGGACAGTTGTGGTTGATGGGGTGTTTAGGGTTAATTTAATGCTGAGGACTGAAGGTTAATTTAATTATTTTAATAAAGTTAACTTAAGCTGCAGTTAGAGGTAAAGGGGGGAAACTATGGGAAATCTAAATCCTGGGGGCAGTGAAGATTAACCCTGTATTTATTTATAAAAGTATTGTGTCAGTGTGCTGTGAACAAGTCTGTGGATCTATGAGGGCACTATGGGATATCTGGGGGTATAAGGCATATCTGGGGAGGATGGTGTGACATATCTGGGGGTATAAGGTATACTGGGGTATAAGGCATATTGGGGCACAGTGGCATATCAGGGGGTATAAGCATATAGGGTATAAGGCATATGTGGGAGGGCAGTGTGGCATATATGAGAGGAAGTGTGGCAAGCCTGGGCTCCGATGTGCATATCGGGGGGGGGACAGGTTAGGAAATAAAAAAACAAGAAATGCATTTTTATCAAAGTTTTTTTTTTATACTGCCGTTTGTTTTTAACATCCAGTTATTTTAAATAAATTAAAAATGTACATTTATTTTTGTATCTGATAAAAATAATCGGCCAATTTCCTTGATTTTCTCACCTTACTGGAATGCACCTTTAAAAGTCAGTGCTTGTACGTTGTTTCCCAAAACTGAATAATTACAGGATGTAGTGGCATGTCCCAACAACTTACCATACAAACTCCCATCTCAAAAAAATCAATAATAGAAGCCTGATAATTAAAATTTAGTGAGGAGGAATTAGTTATATTTCCATGTTGCTTCTTCACCTGGAAAAATATTATTACTATATTACTTTTAATATTACTAAATATTATTGCACTATATGCAAAACACACACTTTCAGTCTAACACCATATGGTAACACTGAATGCCCACTTACACACATACTCTAACACTGTACATGGACACTCCTGGCAACCCTTCCAAACAAACTATACTTGTTCAGTCTTTTTATAATGTCACGTTTGTACTGCCATGAACTTTGACATTTAATATGCTCAGGCCTGCAGAGTCTGAGATGTAAATTTCTCTGAGCTTTGCCCAATCTGACCTTGGGTGAATTTCCTGGGACATCCACTTTTGAATAATCTTTCTCACTGTAGAATGATGGACTTTAACAATTGTTTCTCTAAGATCATTGCTGATGGTGTTTTTTGGCTTCTATAGAGGTGGTCGCACTTGCTGATCATCAATTAATCAAGGGACATTCGATTAGCAGCACCTGCCTGCGACTTAGCCAGAATGTTACTCCAGAATGTTATGAAGAGTGATCAGATGAATTGCAATCAATTGCAAAGTCCCTCTTTGCCATGAAAATGAAATGAATCCCCAAAACACATTTCCACTTGCATTTCAGTCCTGCCCCAAAAAGACCAGCTGACATCATGCCAGTGAATCTCTCATTAACATGGGTGAGAGTGTTGACGTGGATAGGGCAGAGCATCACTCTGTTATGCTGATTAAGTTAGAAAGGAGGGTGGTGCTTGAATTAATTCTTCTTCTTCTGTTAACCACAGTTACATTCAAGGAAACATGTGCTGTCATAATTGCTTTGCACAAAAAGGGCTTCACAGGCAAGGATATTGCTGCTTCAAAAAGAGAGGTTCTATTCTATTAAAGTCCAGCAAGCGCCAGTCTCCTAAAGTTGATTCAACTGTGGGATCAAGGTGCCACCAGTGCAGAGCTTGTTCAGGAATGGCAGTAGGTAGGTGTGAGAGCTTCTGCATGCACAGTGAGGCCAAGACTTTTGGAGAATGGTGTCAAGAAGGGCAGAAAAGAAGCCACTTCTCTCCAGAAAAAACATCAAGGACGGACTGATATTCTGCAGAAGGTACAGGGATTGGACTGCTGAGGACTTGGGTAAAATCATTTTCTTTGATTAATCCACTTTCCGATTGTTTGGGGCACCCCGAAAAAAGCTTATCCGGAGAAGACAAGGTGAGTGCTACCATCAGTCCTGTGTCATGCCAACAGTAAAGCATCCTGAGAACATATATGTGTGGGGTTGCTTCTCATCCAGGGAAGTGGGCTCACTCACAATTTTGCCTAAGAACACAGCCATGATTAAAGAATGCTACCAACAGATCCATCAAGAGCAACTTCTCCCAACCATCCAAGAACAGTTTGGTGACGGACAATACCTTTTCCAGCATGATGGAGCACCTTGCCATATGTGGCTTGGGGAACAAAACATCACAATTTTGGGTCATGGCAAGGAGGCTCCCCAGACTTTAATCCCATTGAGAACTTGTGGTCAATCCTCAAGAGGCAAATTCTGACAAACTCCAAGCACTGATTATGTAAAAATTGGCCCAGAAGTTAATTGACAGCATGCCAGGGCGTATTGCAGAGGTCTTGAAAAAAGAACACCGCACTGCAAACATTGACTCTTGACTGCATAAACTTAATGTAATTGTGATACCTACCGTGTCCGCCACGGTCCCTCGCCGGTCTGCCACTGGTGGGCGGCGCTTGCGCGATCACGCGCACCCGTCCTCTCAGTGTGACGTGCCCGCGGCACGTACACAGAGAGGACGCACCACGCACACGTCTTCTCGGTGTACTGTGCGCGCGGCACGCGCACAGAGGGAGGGTCGCGTCGACGCGGCACGCTCACGGCAGATGCATGATGACATGCGAGCCGCCGTGGCACGCCCACGACGCACCTGTAATAATGAGCGAGCCGCCGCGACGAGTCGGCGGCACTCGCAGTGTTGTGAGCGGGTTGCCGCAACTCATTCGCGGGGCTCGACTACTCCAGCATCTGCCGGTGTGGCACACCCGCGGCGCTCGCGTGTGTAGCACACTCAGATGCCGTTTGTTTATTGTTTATCGCGCTGACGCCATTAGTGTGCGCCGGTCGCGATGACGTCACACACACTTGTCTCATTGGTTGATTATGGTTTTTCCCACCCTTATTCTTATTTAAACCTCCTGTCCCATTAATGCAGTGCCCGTTCAAAGAGTCACTTGCGTGTATCTCTGGGTTATTATGCTTTTGTTCGTTCTGATTGATCTACGTATACCTGACCTTGGCTTTGTTTCCTGACTTCGATTCAGTGCTGCCTGCCCCGACCTTGGCTTGTTTATCATCTTGTGATCCTGTGCTGCCTGCCCCGACCTTGGCTTGTTTATCGTCTTGTGATCCTGTGCTACCTGCCCCGACCTTGGCTTGTTTATCGTCTTGTGATCCTGTGCTACCTGCCCCGACCTAGGCTTGTATACCGACTTTGCTCCTGTGCTGCCTGCCTCGACCGTGGAATTTCCTATACCCTTTGTGCTGTGCTACGGTACCGTCTCTGCATTGTGGGTGCATCAGCCGTGTTGTCCTAGGTCCCGCATAACAGTAATTAAGCAACACATCCAGCAAAACTGGATATATGGCTTTGTCGTCTTTCTAAAGAATATTGTTAGAAACCACTCCACTTTATGTGTACAAACACCAGCTTCCTCGTATATACACAATGTTCTATATTTGTGTCTATGAAATCTGACATTAGATACAGCCATGGTAAAATCACCAGATTTAGCAGAAACACAAGTTTTATTTTAAAATTAGAAAGTCATCTAAGCGCAAAGGTTTGCCATCTAAAGCCACAACCTGAGTTGGACAAAGTCCATTGTCAATAATAAAACGCTGTGGTGGTTATATATTTTAAAGATTCGGTAATCTGTATCATCAGAATAGCTAGAATTTAATGCACCTATGTGGCGGATGGGCAGCTGATTTCAAGAATATTAGATATATTGTTAACAATGGACAGTATGGGAAATAAAGCATTACTTTTAAAATGAATCCATGTTCGACGAGTAGTGTGGAACCAGATGCCTTTTTGTTAACAGGTCAAAATTGTGGTTGGGAGTGGCTGTTTTTAATATTATTGAACCTTGGAATATTAAAAGGAACAGCTATGATCCCGTTGAGGGCCTGAGAATTTCTGATGGTGGTGCAGGTTACTGGCATAGCATAGTCCTTCTTACAATTTATTAGGTTTCCAAACTGGGTTTTTTTTAAATTCAGATATGATTCCAGGATCCTTGATATTGACTGTACAAGCATATGTATGTATATATATCTATATACCATATTGGCTCGATTATAGGCCGCACCCGATTATAGGCTGCACCCTAAAAGTTAGGTGTTTTATTTTAAAGAAAAGGTTTTTTAAAAAAAATACACATTAGTGGAATAGTAAAATAGTATTCTACCAAACATACTGTATTTTAACATTTTTGGTATCTATTATACAGTTAACCAACATATATTACATACAAACAGAAAACCAATAGCCATTTTAATGCACCTTACTTATAGATATGCCCCTCTGCTTTCTGATATGCCACTCTGCTCCCAAGATATACCACTCTGCCCCCCCAGATATGCTACCACTATGCCCCCCAGATATGCTGCCACTCTGACTCCCCCCAGATATGCTGCTACTCTGGCTGCCCCCAGATATGCTGCTACTCTCCCCCCCAGACTTACCAATGCAGACTCCTGGTGTCTAACGGGGCCGGCGGTGGACGTCTGCTCCAGGGAACCTAGATCCTCCTCTCTTGCAGCCGGTGAACATCTGGGCTGCTGGCACTTCTGTTGGGGCTTCTATGACGGAGCGCTGGCGTGACATGACCTTCCGGTGCTCCACCATAGAAGGCCCGGTGGAAGTCCCTGGTTGCAGCGGAGGTTGTCGCCGCACATTGTGCACATGTCCACCGGTTGCCCCAACTTGACACCAGGAGTCTGGCGCACGGAGGCCATGCAGGGATGTATCGGTAAATTGGGGGCATATGGGGGTTATAAGGCATATCGGGGGCAGATTGGCAAGTAGTGGGGAATAAGGCATATCTGGGGCAGATTGGTAAAAAGGGGGTATAAAGCATATCTGGGGGGCATGTTAGGAATATATTTCCTCTGTCCTATATCAAATTCCAGTTAGCATTCAGGAGAGGTGATGAAACACTTTGGTTTATATATATGCATATACATATATATATATATATATATATATACATATACATATACACATTGATAAATTCTCACAGACATCTCTTGAAGTCTCTTTAAAAATATTTAGTGTATATTCTGCTTAGAGCACTAACTTAAAAGAGTAAATCCCTGACCATCGCTGGGTGACTAAATCCACTTGCAGCCACAACAAAACAAAGCTTTGCATTTTAATTCAAATAAATTAATGCAGCTCTTTCTGGTTCTTATTACACCTCTCACATTGTCACAAGAAAAGATATATATATATATATATATATATACACACAACAAGGTGTGTGGAGATTACAATAGTTTAGTCACCTAGTCACCTTACCTTCCACAGATTTCCCAATACTGTGAAGATATGTTATAGATGGGAAGTTTGTGTTTATTTCCCTCAAAAAGGATTCCACTGCTTGAGTGTTGTGGTATACGAAATCTAGGCTTGACACAAAGGTGGGCAGCACTCCCCAAAACATGCAGCATTTCAGCACCTGCATAAAAAAACACATATTTATTTACCATGTACCACGGGGGTGTAGCACTCATCACATCTGTAATATACTTAAAATAACACATGTGTGTGGGGGGGTTTTAAAGGAAAAAGTACAGCTGGTGTGCTTAAACCTGCCTGTTTAGATGGGAATACATCTAAATGCATATGGATATTGGGCTGACCTGTTTTCGAAATGAAATAGCATTTGTTACTTCCAGAGAACCTAATGGCAGTGGATACAACATTATTTCCATAGCAGAACATAAGAAACATTCCATTGTGTTGGTTCAGAAATAACAAGAAAAACTAGTTTAAATTTAACAAGGAACGCATTATAGTAACTGCACTGTTACTGGCAGAATTAAAGGAAATTGAAGTATACGAAAAAGAAGAATAAGTTAGATGAGCATGTGATATTAACACAAGCTTTACATCTGGAAATATCCATCACATTGTATTTCTAATGCTTACAATTGTGAACAATTCAAACATTTTTTACTTTTATAATGTAATAGCAGTGGTTTCTTGGGACGAAATAACAGTTCTTGTTAGAAACTACTACTACTACTCTTAAAAACAAAGTCTCCCATATGCGCGATGTGTTTCAAATGCATACCCGCAAGTTTTTTTCCTAAAATCCATCTCTCTAATGTAAAATAATTGCACAACCAACAGGCATACTTTTGAAAAAGTGTAAGATTCTCTTTCACATAAGTTTATGCAGCATATTAGAGTAATACCTTTGAAAAGAAGGCACTAGGTGGATACACATACATCCAGAATAAGAATTAATTTAAAATTAATTGACTATTGTGAGATGGTGCTATTAACCTTTACATCATGACATGATTATATGTCCAAAGAATAATATATTTTATTTTAGTTAAAATATCAGATACAAATGTAATACATAGTCCTCTATTTCTACTATTGGTTTGTAAGATTGTATTGTTGCTTGTGATTCTGCCTCCATAAAACAATAAACATTTAACCCACACTAACATCACTAATCATAGAAAAAAGTCAAGAACATTAATATCTATCAGATTTCTTCATATTGTTAATCATGGTACACACACACTTTACTTGTTATTAATGGTTAGACTATTACAGATGCAAATAGCTGTGTGAGTATAAACTAAAAACACAGCATGCTTGGTAATATTTGTGTGGTTACATTATTAGAGAAAGGCATAAATAAGAAAACAAGGTTCATATGAGTAAGGAAACATTTCTCTTTCCTGGAAAGTTACTTGCAATTAGTAACTAGTCCAGCTTTCGCCATTACCCAGAGCATTTTCTTTGGTGCTGTTCCTCTGCAAAGTTTCTCTGTTTAGCAAAGTGTTCTGCTCAGTCCCCACTCTCACACTACTGGTCCCAGCAGCGGCTGCCTCTCCCCCCTGTCCCTGGGACCCCTCCCCTGGTTCACACCCCACCTCCCAGGCAGACCCATAGGGTGTACGGGGCAGCCCTCCTCACCTCACTCTGCATTACAAGCAGTGCGCACCACCCAGCGCCACCTAGTGGCGAAACACACCTATGTCTGATGAGCGAAATGGAACTCCATAAAAGGATCTATGTGATCATATTCATTTGTTTACAAATGTTGCAAACAAGATTCTCATGCTGTACTCCCTGTCAGTCAGGGTTCTCATGCTCCCAACATCTACCTTTCTAGCTAGCCAGCTCCTACAAGGAGCTGGGTCACCTGGCTTAAAAATCACCACTGTTTCGAAGTTCTAGTTCTGAGCATAACATTAATGATGTTGTATTTAAAAGCATTTCTGCACAGGCACTTATTTGTTGTTTCGACAGACATCTTGCCAAGATTTTGCAAATTCCAACATGCTGTGGTTTGGCAAAAACTGAACTACACATTTTATTCCCAAATTTGTTAGTATTTATATTTCATTGTTTTTGCAACTTCTAAAAATAATTTTTGGCAGTGGAACATTACTTAACTAATGACCCAACCACCTAACACTGTACAAAGACAAGGCTATGCATTTGTGGATAAGGGCATTGGCCACAGCTATATTGAACTCCAACCAGCAATAACAATACAATGGCCCACAAGCTGCTCGCATTACCTAGCAGACAGTTAATTGACCACTCACACTTAGAGTCCCATTTCTAGGGGGCATTAGGTGCCTCCTGGACATGCCTCCCCATGCCCATTCATGAGGCTGTTACTGAGGTTGTTAATGTACCACTGGCTAATATTTGCTCCCTCATATAAGTTTATATTAGTAAGCACTAATTTAACATGTTCACGAACATGTTCACAGACACAGCAATTTAGATCTGAAATAGGATACAACATAGCTTGCAACAAGAACAGGATTTTGTGTTACACCCACCGATTGTGTTACACCTTCTGACTGAAGAGCAGCTTCAAAGGGTACAAGATATCTTGAAACACACACATGGACCAAACACGGGTGGAGCATGTGGACACAGCAAAGTATAATGTCAACGATATGCTTATGCTAGACAGTGGGCTTTATGTTTTAAGCGTATTAAACAAAATTATTTAGAGAGCCCCCATGCTTGCTTCTGTACTGTCTTCACCTGTTTACTTTGATTTCTGGTATCCTGACCAAGCTTGCTCTCTGCCGCCACAAACTGTTTTGGCATAAGGAGTCATACATTGGATAGGCAGATTTGGTAACTATATGGCCCTATAAGCCACCATCCCACCAAGCATTTACCCAGATGAGCATAGCTGCCAGCAAAGCCCCCACTATCAGCGTTTACTCAGTTTGTATGTAAGTGAATGCATGGATAAATATAAATACAGTATATGTGATTGTGAGTATATGTTAATGTTTACATGTGATGCTGGAGTTATTATACAAATGTACTTCATTTTTCCTGTGCATATTATACCTGAGATTTTATGGTACATTCAACATATTAAGCAAGTGTTAACTGTTCTGGATGACCCTTATTGAGAATGGAGTGCTGGATAACATGCCAAGGAGATGACTATTTGGGAAATTTTGACTTTTGTTATACTTAATAATGAACAGCACATAAAATTTTAATTTGTAATTGCATGTTGCCTACTTTAAAAGCTTAAATTGCTTTATCCTTTAATGAAGTTTGTAACGCATTGCTAGGTTAACACCCTAGACGAGTGATCATCTAATCCACCTGTTGTGAAGCTTCCCAGACAGCCGATTCAATTCAAACAGTGCTTGTATGTTAAGGCCACTGGCTTTCTATGCTTTCTCTGTCTAAGGCATGGGTAGAAGCTCATAGGGTACCAGAAATTAATGGCTGGTTCTCTGGCTGTTTTATCTCATTTGGCTGCAGTTGGAGGAGTGGATTGGTAGACTTTCAAGGAGAGCCATGCCCCAGGATTAATAGTTTGCTTTGCCCTTGGCAAGCACTAATCCCTAAATCAACAGCTGCAGCAATCGAGGCATTAACCCCCTTTGCGCAGATGTCCCAAAGCCACCTTTAATAACTTCTTTTGTGGCTACACAAATAGACTCCCCCGAATACCACAGTATACCTGGTGTTCTGGGGGTAGGACAACTCATCATTGAGTTTATTGGGTACAAAGCATGGATTGCAGCAAACTGGGGTGGCACAATTGAGATAACATATTCAATATGATTGGCAAACAGGAGACACAGTCCACATACATCGTATAATGAAATGTAAAACAAAAAATGCCGTTAGTTGTGCCTCACATTTAATTGGATTATTTAAAGATAAGTTGAGAAACAGTCAACTGGGACAGACATAGTTAGACACAGCAATGCAGTGAACATCACAAATAATAGGGGACTGCATATATCGGTATATAAAATAGGTTTACTTGTATATTGACAAAGGCAATATAAGATATTGATTTGTTGCTCATGTTCGCTATATGGTAACTTTGTGTTAATGGAACTTTACAGTAACACAGATCCTTTAGCTCAATTTAATCTCCACAAAGTTTCAGTGCTGATTCCTGCTCACATATGGGTAGTAGTGGTAGGTGAACCAGCATATGGCCTTCAAGAAAGCTAACAGCAAATTACTCACACACTTTTACATATCATCCTGATGTTACGCAACCATAAATTTGAGGTGTTCATTACCCCCAACAAAATATTTGTAAAATGATTTGCAATATGTGGCAATTAAATTCAAGCACAAATATTGACTTCTACTCTACTCCAGTAGTGGATCATTTGTTGGCATGCGTTTCTTGCAATTTCACATTAAGACAATGAGTTATAAAGAGCAATAATGACACAATTGTTTGGGCTGTCAAAATAATTGCTTTCCATTAAACATAAGCACCGCATTACTCTACACCACAGATCCACGCATTTTAAATTGTGTTAAACCAGTTTGTCCTCATACTAGATGTTGAAAGTTTTAAGGTAAATCTTTACAGTTTTCATGGCTTTCAACAACTTAACATGCTGACAGCTGATATCTCAGGTGTGATATAAATCATAATGCCATAAGTAGAACAAACCAAGCCCAGACGCTAAACATCAAAACATCTGATGTTCTTATATTGTAATTACACAGTTTCCCAATATTCATACTATTTCTTGTATTATTGACCTAAACTTGGTGCCTAGTGATTTAATACTATTAAATGGTATAAAATGATTTAAAATTTAAAAAATAAATTGTTAAATGCAGTTGGAGGACAAGCTATCAAGGTTGAAATGGAAGAATTGGGGTTTTGTTTGGTTTTTGGGTATGAATATTTTTTCACCTTTCTGTGAAAATGCTAGCTGTAGAAGGTGATTATCCCTCATGTGATAACATGAAGTTTTCAAATATAGAAGGATGCCTTGGGACGTCCCAGGGTTGGGTGTCCAGAATGTGCTCTCTCCTAGGGGGGTGGCACTATTGGGGATTGGTCTTTAGCCCCAGCAAGATTTAGGTAGAAATAGGTGGATATGCTATGAGAGGGCATAATAAGAATAGGGAGAGGGCATGACCAAATACTGTTCCCTATATGCTTAAGACTCGAAACCCTTGGCAAGTCTTGGCAAGTTCCCAAACATGTATACAGGACATGCAAAGCGAATAATCCAAGGATTGCTTGCAAGGTAGCTATTATTTTCGGATGACTGCTTGAGAGTTTTTTCGCTACATGATTAATGTGAATTGGAGCATTGAGTCTAGTGAGAGGGTAACTACTATAACAAACACAAAAGCAATCAAAAACCAATTGTTAAATGCTAATTTAGTCATGTGAGAAATGTCCTATGAAAGAGATAATGCTATCTTGAGATTAAAAAAAATCTTAAAAGGAAAAAGTAAATATGTATTTAAAATAAAGGATGTGTTGTATGAGGGGAAAAATACATTGATTCATTGTTAGTTTTTCGACATTGTGTTTTTTTCTCCATCAGAGCATTTGAAAAACCATAAAAGGTTAGTAGTCTACAAAATGCTTGCTCTTCTTCCTTTTCTTTTGTTGTGACAGAGTTGTGACACATTTACTGTATGCTATGGAGGCTGCACCTGCATGGTACAATCCTCCATAGTGTTAATGGGCTGGTTGAGGAGATCGGTAATCTCTCTTTTAACTGGCCCATTGAGCAGTGGCGCTACAGGCAGGATTATCACCCAATAAGGCAATTGGCTCCCTGTTATGTGACAGAAGGGCTGTTGCCCCTGTACCTGCCACCCTGTACCTGTCGCCCTAGTTGCTAGGTGCTGCTAGAATGTAAAGTAGTGAGTGTACAGCCTGTATAACAGTGTAAATTTGCTGTCCCCTCAAAATATAACTCAACACAGTTGTCTAAATGTCTAAACCTTGGCAACAAAAGTGAGTACACCCCTAAGTGGAAATGTCCAAATTGGGCCCAATTAGCCATTTTCCCTCCCCGGTGTTACTTAGTTACGATGGCCTTAGTGTTACAAGGTCTCAGGTGCGATCGGGAAGCAGGCGTGATAAATTTTGTGTTACCGCTCTCACACTCTCTCATACTGGTCACTGGAAGTTCAACATGGCACCTCATGGCAAAGAACTCTCTGAGGATCTGAAAAAAAGAATTGTTGCTCTATATAAAGATGGCCTTGGCCATAAGAAGATTGCCAAGACCCTGAAACTGAGCTGCAGCACGGTGGGCAAGACCATACAGCGGTTTCACAGGACAGGACACTCAGAACAGGCTTTGCCATGGTCGACCAAAGACGTTGAGTGCACGTGCTCAGCCTCATATCCAGAGGTTGTCTGTGAAAAAGAGGTATGAGTGCTGCCAGCATTGCTGCAGAGGTTAAAGGGGTGGGGGTGAACCAAATTGGTCTGCATGGCTGTCGTCCCAGAAAGAAGCCTCTTCTAAAGATGATGCACAGGAAAGCCCGCAATATATATATATATATATATATTTATTCTCTCTTGTTTTTTATTCCTCGTTATTTTTGTTGTTATTGGAGTTTGTGCCTTTAAGGATACAAACAGTCCTGCATTAGACACATGGGGATTTTTGCTCAGTAGCCTATCCTCAGGAGTGTGTAGCAGTCAGTCTTATTGTCTTATTGTGAGTTGTATACTTAAATATACATAATCATACCAATGCCACTTATGGTAGTACCATTTTAATCCACATATTTATACCCCATAAGTACATGCAGCATCCCAATGGTTCAATTTAAATTCTCAACGTGCATTTTATTTAGTTACATCAATGCTTAAAATTAAAACCACCAACCACATAGACAAACTTGCTAGAATATACAAACACATAATGAACTGAATGTTTCATGGATTATTTATAAACATACATACATGTATTAAAGCAAAAATAGCAAAAAGCTTTCTGTGGTTATAGTTCAAACATAAGTGCAACCTGGGTGGTCTCCCTTTTTTAATAAAAGTCTTTTTTTCTGTACAGAAAGGCTTCTCTTCAAAAGACCTTTTCCTGCTCCCAAAATGCTTATTAGTTTTGTAATATTTACTTTGCATGCTTTGCTTCTATGCTGCTCTGAATACTGACTAACCATTGTTTGTCTCCGTTACTATCTTACTTGTGGAAGGGATGTTACTGCAGTTGCAAAGGCATTCGAACGCAAAGTAATATGCAGCAGTGCTATAGCTTCACAGAGGTGAAAACAAAATAGAAGGTGACATTTAGTCTATGTATGCCAATGGTAAACTGAAATGTACATTATAAAATTGTGGGTCTATCACAAACAGTATGTGGATCATTTTCTAACAACTATAACGTGTTGTGAAATTGCTCAACTGAGGGCCATAACATCTCAGGAACAAGAGGGGTGCCTCAGGTACTGCAAGGTGATGCATGTGCTTAAGATGCCAGGCCACAGTGACCCCGTGCCTCCATCTTCTTCTTGGGGCATAATCTCTGATCTCACCCACAGATGCCAAGACCCCAAGTTATGGCTTGGCTTTCTCTATATTTAAATTACGTTGCTTTCTGTCCCCGCTTTGCTATTAACTGGAGTAAAAAAAAAACACATGGTACTTTGAGAGTGAGGACCATTTCTAACTGGATTGTAGTTCCACCGTATACAATGTAAATATAACAATATTTAGAAACAACCTATTATGTAGCTTTAAAAAACAGTCTTCAATAAATGAAATGTTGTTTAACCACAAACAAGATCTGTGCAGCCAACAGTTGATGACCTTTTCTGTCATCAGATTTCGCAGAACTGGTGTTCAGATCTGACACCTAGTGGCTAAAATGGAGAACGAACTAGAAGTTGCAGTATTAACACCTTACCTTTAGGAGAAGCTGCAGCTGCTAAAAGCTGAGGAAGACAGGGTAGGGGTGTGAAGTTAAGGATATAGTGTATCGGAGGGAGACCTGATAACCAGAGATGGATGTTTTTAATAGTCAATTGTAGACTTGCAGAGAGTTTAAATAGGAAGAGTAAACAGCCACACATATCGATTTTTACTATTATTATAGTTAGACAAACTAAATATTCTAAAGGATGACATCAACTAAGTATATGTGATAAATCAGGCTGGTCCAAATTCTTCAAATAAGGTCGCTCCAACTTGGATCACACTACTCTTTAAGGCCTGAGCTCAGTGGGTCACATAAAGTGATATTGCGTGACCATGCGGCAATAGCAGCTATAAAAGCTGCAGGCAAGGTGGAAGTGTGAGGAATGAGTTGTGATTGACAGAGTGGGGTGTGATCAAGCATGTTTTCATATGGATGCATATGTTTAAGATACATAACGGTGTCCTACATACCTGTGATGCCATCCTCCATTTTTGACAGCTGAGTCACGTGTGTCACAGCGGCAGTCAGGTGAGTGACTGCTCAGATGTATGTGTCACCAGGGTGGTCTCTTTTGTGGGTTTCATCTGAAACCACCTGGGAACCAACTGGAGTAACACTATGGCAGTATTCAGTCACTGGCATAGTGCCTCCTCAAACCTAGGTGTGTGGTAGGAATCCAAATCCTGACAGAAGGGGAAGAGCCAAGTATGCAGGGTAAGGCACAGGTTAATAAGAGACAACTGAAGCCACCCGAGGTCAGAGACACCAAAGAAACAGCAACATAGTAAAACAATTCCAAGGTCAGGGGCTTGTTTGGCAAACAAGCCAAATCAAAAACTTATCGAGGTCAGCAACAAATATCTAGCCAAAATATAAGGAAACGATAGGTACTGCAGACAGCAGGACACCAAGCAACTGGGAGAAGGAGAAGCTGCCTTTTAAATGTTCCCAGGGCTCGTGCATAAGAAGTTGGGTCGTAACGTCACTGGCGAAGCGAGCGTGACTGATTCGGGCAGCTGAAGAAAGGAGGAAAGAGTGGAGCGTCCAAGCACACATGAAGATACGTCTGTTTTGGATGCTGCGGAGGTAAGTAGTGGGGACAGGTCCCTGTGCACAGGAGGTGGCGGGTCTCCTCCACTTCTCCTATTTATCTCTCCCCTTCTTCCCTTTCTTCTTCATTCTCTTCCCCTGCTCTTTTTTTGTTTTTATCTCCTTTGCATCTCTTTCTGTTCTCTTCTCCTGTTTCCCCTTTATCTCTCTCTTAATCCCGCTCCTATTTCCCTTTTACCTTCTGCACTCTCTCTTTCCTTCCTCTCCTTTTCTTGTCTCATGAACATTTCCTTCCCACTCATGCCTAATGCTCCCTAAACTTACACCTCCAGCCTTCTATAGTCATTTCTCTTAAACTTGTAAAAAATCTGCCTCACTTTCCAAAGATTGGAGAGTATAGCCCCGGAGGACAACTTGTTATATTGGGCTCAAAAGACTGAGTGGGGCAGGATCCAATCATAATGTAGCAAGTGCACTCAAAGTGACAAGACTACTATACAGTGTGACCACTGCACTAAATGTAATAAATGCACAGCATTAATAATAATGTATTTGAAATGGATACAATAAATCCTTAAAGTTTTACCCTTCTTGTGGCTCTTATACATATGTTTGAACAGTGAATAATATTATGGAAAGGGGTTTCCAGAGACCTTTTGCCACTATCTGCATACTGATCCAGGAACACATGTGGGGACACAGATGCAGCAGTAAGTTGGGGGGGGGCAGGAGGAGCCAGGTCCTCTGCATCGCTGCGGGGATCTGGATCTTAGTCTCATAGTCAGACCTATGTGAGGTCCGATTCAATCAGACGACCCCAATTATAAGATGAGGGGTATTATTCAGAGCATTTGTTCTGGAAAAAACCTTGTCTTATAATCAAGCAAATACGGTACTAAGATTTGGCCAAAAAGAAACAATCTCCCCAAAATACATATTTAGCATATACACAGGAAAACATAAATAAATATACAGAAATTATATGGCTAACAAAGTCAGTGGGGGTTCTGCTGATGTCAAAGGACAACCCCCCATTTAAGGGGGAAATGGGTGCAGAGTGAGGCGTGTTAGGACCCCACTACCTGGGGTGTGTGTATGGGCAGTGTGTGTAAGAGCAGTGTAGGTATTTGTGTGTTTGTAAGTTGGTTTGTGTGTAAAGGCAGAGGAGTGTGAGAGCAGTGTATGTGTATATGTGTATTAATGGGCACGTGTGTGTGTAAAGGCAGTGTGTATGGGTAGGTGTGTGTAAGGGCAGGTGTGTGTAAAGGCAGTGTGTAAGGGTAGTGCAAATAAAATAACCTCTGCAAAAAAAAATAGCTGGGGGGCACGACTTTCCATTCTTGCCTCAGGTGCAAAAGGAGCCAGCTACGGCTCTGTGTCTGATTACAGTCCACAATGTCTCTGGTGACCTTAACAAAAAAAGGTTACTTTCAGGAACGCACCCTACTCAAAGCGTGCCCGTGACTTGGTTCTGGTGGTAAAAGGGTTAAAATTAATCTGTCTGCCGTAGTGATAAAAATATCCACCCCTAATACAACCCACAATTAACTATAATGATACAACTAATATCATAACGCTGCCACCAGCAAGACAATTTATAAATGGGGTGATCCCCCAAGCGAATTAGACTAAGAACCCACACAATATGCTTTAACAAAATAATTATGTGATTTCAAATTACCAATAAAATGGTCTAATCAGGTAACGTGAGTCTTTACCAGACAAAGGCAGAAGTTAACTCCTTAATGACAAAGCCCGTGCATGTACGGGCTCAAAATGCATTGTTTTCAATGGGATTAGGGACAGCCCATTGTCATTAAAATAACTTATTTTCATTTTATTGTCCTTCCTGTGGTCGCCACAGCAATAATTCTTGCATCTATGAAGTTTATAGATATATCACACTTGCTACTTATGACTGAATACCCCAGACTTCACAATTTCTTCCAAACAGCTTAAGTTGCACAGTTATATTTGCATTTGTTTTGTAGGGTGTGCTTTCTCTGTTCTAGATATGCACAAAAGGAGGTATGATTATGAATCTATGGGTTATTATTGTATGTGTTGGATATGACCTTGGAAGAAATGGTTTTCCTGACTGCTAGTGGTCACTACTGTTATTTCAAGTAACACTTTGAGGGGATACAGGCATATGGTGGATTACTTGGTCCGTTTACATTGGACCTAGACATAGTGGGCACCTTCTTTGTAGCATTTTACACCTTGCGGAGGGCCCTGGTTGGAGTCCCAGCTTCAAAAGACAAATTCATGTTAAAAGACCTTTTGGCACCACATGCCTATACAATCGAATTAACCCGTCATACTGAAATTGGCCATACCATCCCTACTGGGTAGCAAGTCCATGTATGTACTACAACCGTTGGCGTGATAGTCACAATGGTTCATTTTCTTAAAGCATCTTTTATAAACCAGTCAGAATTTCCAGCAGCCATAATGGACCAAGCAGGCCCCTAGAATATTGTTCTGGCTGCCATCACCTAAATATTTCCGTTCGCCATCATTGACCAGAACAGCCTTCAACATAGCGCTCCGGCTGACAGGATGGCTGATTGGCCTTGCCTTAACTGGTTGAGCTATGTAATATGCAGGGCCAGCTAAATTAAGGGTGGCCCTTTAAAATGTATAGGAAATCCAACGAGTTAAAACCACAGCTCTCCTGCCAACTCCCGCTTTACAGAATAAATCCCTCAGAAGTACACTTATACTTCGCAAAACATTCGGAACACTTGAGGGTGGTACGAACGATAAATACACACACAGGCTGGTAACGTAAAAGTGAATATGGTATCGTCTTCTTTATTATAATGACACCAAAGATCGGTTACTAGCACATGTGAGGTACGCTAAAAATAACACGCGCTCTCGTGCAACTCACTGTGTGTTGCAAAGTGTTCAAACTCAATAAAGTTTTATTTAAAAAAAGCAAACTTCCTTTTGGAGGCGCTCTCAACTCCTCCTCTCGTTACAGCATTGCGTAGAAGTCTGTGAAGGAAGCGGAAGTGAGGCACGGTTTCCCGCTTTGCCCTCCTTCCCCGTCTGAGCTCGCGCCGCCCCCGTGATTGGATCGCGCGGCCGTTCGAGGCAGAAGATGGCGGACGGAGTGGATCATATCGATATCTACGCAGACGTGGGAGAGGAGTTCAATCAGGTAATGGGGAACGCCGTGCGCGGCTACTTGATTTTAGGTTCCGGCCGTGTTCGCCGAGCGTTCGGTGGTTGTTAGAGAAGGGGCGGGGGCAACGGTGCTGAATGTTATTGTTTTGAATATCGGTTTGGGCCTAGCTTTAGCTGTCGTTGGTTCTGCCATTTATAATTTTATAGTTTCCTCGTGAACGTTTGCAGAGCAACCGAGCCATCGCAAGGCCTCGCTCCCTCTGTTCCCTTTGTGTAGGCCTCGTTTTTTTGAGAAGGCCGCGCATGTCCCTTGTGGACCTCCGCCTTAGCCGATCGACGAGCCCCTCTCTGGCTGTATTGTGAAAGTAGGTGGCGGTGTGCGCGGCCCGGTCCGATGCGGATATCTTTGAGTTCTAAAATTCACGTAATTGCATTACATAAAACGTGCGTGGAAATCCCTTCCGTATAGTTCTGTTGACGTCTTAGGCAGATCTAATGCATACTGGTAGATCGTGTTTCTCCCGTTATAGATAACGGCATAGTTATTAATATACTGCTTGTTAAGGGAAGCTCCCTAGCACTGCATTCTGGCTTTTCAATCAGTAGAAATGAACCTTTTTTTTTTTTTTGAGGGGGCATCAGTAAATTCTATTTTTACTTGCGGTGTGACTTTTTCTTTCATTCCCTGTTGTATGTCCGTTTAACTTTGTTGATCGTGTAACAATTGTTTGTGTTTCTCCAAGGTGTTTAAGAAAATCGACACACTTTTCACTTGCTATCATATTCTGTACCATAGTCTAAAGATAGTTAGCGCTCTTTTAGATGCCAACAGTCTTCATCTGGAATGGAACGAATCCCTCAATGATTCTAATCATATTCTTATTCAAATATGAATGTCTTTACAGTTTGAGAGATTGTGAAACATTTTCTCAGTTTTGAGAAACAGAGGTCTCATTGTCCGCATTATAACATTTTTGAATATATTTTGTGAGTTTCTGATGGAGTATTCATCAGACTGAATAGTCTCGGGGAAAACTGACTTGCCCAGTACTAAGTGGTGTGGAATGTGAAATTTTGCTTAATTTTTTTTTGTGTGGACCACGTTACAGACCATATCAAATTCTTTTACACCCCTGAATTCTTCACATACAACTGCAAGCACTGAATCCCTACCTTTCACTGTCAAACATACGAAACCCGATGCACACACACGCCGCTGTTATTCAAACTGACGCTCACACAGACCAGTCACTATTTTTTACAGTCATTAAATATCTTAAGGCCTACCAAATATATTTGTTACTTGAAGCAGAAGAGTTTGGTCTGACTTCTCACACTAAGTCGTTGTACTGTCATGAGCTGCAGACAAAGCCATGGTACTGTCTAGATGGAGCCAGGTTTATCATTCATGTTTTTATATTCTAGGAAACTGAATATGGTGCCCATGATCAGATTGAGCTGTATGAGGATGTCATGTCTCCCTCTGCAAATAATGGTGATGCACCTGAGGACCGTGACTACATGGATAACCTTGCAGCATCGGTTACAGATGAAGTAGTGAAAGGATCTGCGCCTAATGTCGTATATACTTATACTGGTAAAAGAATAGCGCTGTACATTGGGAATTTAACCTGGGTAAGTTAGTCTTTTACATTAACTAAAAATGAATATTTGTGTGTATGTGTTATATATCGCTCAATTTTCTTTGTTTGTGATGAAGACTCTACACAAATCGTTGTACCTGAAAACTGTGTCTTGAAAGAAGCGTGTATGAGGTAGCACAGTGCGCTGTGTTTGCCAAAACACTGAGCTACATGATCTTACAATACGTTTGAATGAAAGCTGGTTCTTAGACACATCTAGTCTGCCCATTTTTCCTGATGCAAAGACTCAGACATTGATCAGTTCTTGGTCTTGTCTTAAAAAATATCTCATACAGTGAAGAAATGTAATCATATGTATGTTTCCTTGCCTACCACCGTCTTTTGCCACTTTGCAAACTGTTCAAACATGCTATTCATGATTAAAAAAAAAGAAACCCTGGAGCACGTCTTAAGATTCTGGAGGTCTGGGCCTCTTGATGCTTGCTTGTTGCATTTGTCCTTGCTTATTATATTATGGCTTGTGACAGAAATATTGGGGACTGTTGCCTGGTTCCTGGGATTTGTCCTTTACTGTGAAACCATATAACTGAGGATCTTTAAGAATCTGCCCAATTAACTAACATCTACGCCTGTTGAAAATTTCTGTCTATTTTGTTAACCTTTTGTAGTCTACATTTCAACATTTATACTGTGTGTATATCACCCTTTTATATGTGCTTATTGATATCTGTAGTTTTGTTTAGGTTTCTCATGCTTTGATTTATTTTTTTATGTCTAGTGGACAACAGATGAAGATTTGACAGATGCTGTTCATTCGCTGGGTGTTAATGATATTTTGGAAATAAAGTTCTTTGAAAACCGAGCCAATGGCCAGTCCAAGGGGTAAATCTAAACTTTTTGCTTTATAGTAGTAAATGTTTGTACTTGCCACATGTTAAAATACCATTGCCCCTTTGGTTTGAGCATACAAGTACGTCAACATTTATGTCTGACACAAAGCAGTGTATATGTGCTCTAACGCCATCACTAACTCATGGAAATACAGATGGGGATGTCCACAAGTTCTAAACTTTTCGAGATTCCTCTTCATAGATTGAATGCACTTCTATGGGATTTAAGGCTTATTTTCACAGTTCCCTGTCATCCGTGTTTTGTGGAGATCTCCAAGCTGTTTAAATGAGACCCCAGTTTTTTCCCTCTTAAAGATAATCTGCAAAAATTACACCCCCCAGCTATTTCCTGTGCTGGAGATGTGTCCAGCTAAACACCTTCTAGAGCTTGATATACTTCCCATCAGTCAGGTCTGACAAGGTGTGAGGTCCCTGACTGCGGGGGGCCTGCAGCTTTTCCCTAAGGTATGTAAGTTTTTTTGAATGCATTAATAGGGAAGTACCTATTAATTTCATTTGCATTCATTGTTCAGGGGCCTCCCTGGAGACAGGAGTGTCGCCGTCAAGTGATTACGAGGTTAAAAAAAGCACATTTTCCTGCTGGTGCTCACTTCTGCCTGCTGTTTTCCACCTGCTGTTCTCTGCAGAAACAGTGTCTGAGAGTGCAGGCACCAATTGTGTCCAAACTTAACAGCGAGGATTCAGCTGTGCTGTTTGGTCACTGCCAGCTCCTCTATTTATGAGACATTTGCTTTGCAATGAACATCCCAGGCATGTAGGTGAGAGTGGGCATTGGCAGGTAAGTTTGAGGCATGGGTTGTGCCAGCCTTTTTCAATGTTTTTGTAAGATTAAAAATAAAATAGCGGCATGTCAGGCAGGTATTTTGTAGTGTTTGTGCTTCCTCCTTCACATACCAGTTTGTGTTTGTACATGTATGCATAATATATATTTTTTTTTGTTTAAGGTTTGCACTTATATGTGTTGGCTCTGAATCCTCTTCTAAGAAGCTCATGGATTTGTTACCCAAGAGAGAGTTACATGGGCAGAGTCCAGCTGTCACACCATGCAATAAGCAGTTTCTTAGTCAGTTTGAAATGCAGTCAAGGAAAAGTAAGTATTATATCAGTATAATGGTTTACTTAGATTGCATGACATTTTTATGTTGAGTATAATCCATGCCTTATCTATATTCAATGTGTAGCTGTGGAGAGAGATTTGGGGGGAAACAAGATTGATTGGGCAGCATGGATCAAGTTGGAACTATGTTATGTGTCGTGTCTTGTATTGTACTGATTAACAACCAATGAGACATTCTATAAAGGTTTTTTATTATATAAAATAAGTCAACCTTAGTAGTAGTAAAAATAAGATTTGAAAATTTTTTTTCCTTAAGTATATAGTTTAAAAACCACATTTACATATTGTTGGTGCCCACTTCGCCTGCTGTCTGGTCCCTGGTAATAGATGCATATCCCACCCTCCGAAAGTACAGGAGCTAACAGATGCATGCACAACTCCACATTTAAACATCTTTTTAGATAGAGATGGCTCCTGTACCTTCAGTACCTTTTTTTGTGTAGTTACTTCCAGGGACCAAATAGCACACACAAGTGCGCACAGACCGATAAAGGTGGTGCAATCCTGCAAATATTATTAATCTAAAGTTTTCTTTAAAGTACAAACGTTTGCCACTTTAAACATTTGTATGTGTATGTTAAATCTTTTGATTTGGTTTCCTATCTGAGAATACATGAGACTGTATTATCCTATCCTAGAATAATACGTTCCAGCTTTTAAGAAAGAGGCCACAAAAAAAGACGTTCTATATCGACAGCAAATAATGATTTTGACTAATAACCAGTGTTGTGATACAGTGGTTGTCATTGTTTAAATATGTAAATGATCTTCCTGTGTGCCACCGAGAGCCAAGGCTTTTCTTGGAGAACTCACTTATTGGACTAGTGGGATGTTCTTTTGGGATTAAAACATGATGGTAGGTGTGCAATAGCAAGCATGCAATTTTGTTTTCGGGGAAAATATTTTTCTGTAATAAGGGTATTTATAGCAAAAGTGCAGACAAAAAACACAGAAGGCAAACCGCTGTTCCTGCAGAGATTTTGTATCTTTTGAGATGTAGGTACTTTCTGTTGTATTCCTATTGTTGCAGCTGCACAGGCTGGCCAGATGTCTGGAGAAGGAAAGGCTGGTCCGCCAGGTATCAATGCTCGTTTACCATTCCCACCGGGTGGCAGGGGGAGGGGACGCTTCCCAACTTCTGGTCCTGGTGGTGACAGATTTCCTGGACCAACTGGACCCGGAGGGCCTCCACCACCTTTTGCTGGTATGTTAACTAGCAACTTAAAGGAAAAAAAAGTTTGTCTGTAGATTGGAGGAATATAAATATTGTCCTTATCCTTAACTACAAGGCCTTTGCCTGCCTTCTGTGTTTCTGGCACTTATACAAATTATACAAATAATGCTTTGCTAATGAGTTTTATTATCTTATGGAAGATTTGTGTTGCATGCTTAATATGAATTAGACTTTAAAAGCCAGTTGCAATTATGTTGTTGCACACTGTCACTTTTTACTGTACTTGAAGAGCTATAGAAAATTGTCGCTTTCTCTATAGATCAACTGCAACTTGTATTGTTTTTTTGTTTGTTCTGTTAGGTCACGTTAGGTCAAGTTAAACGTTTCCTATTTTTGATTTGTTGTTACATGGCCTATAGCCTTAAAATCTAATTGTATTTCTTTTTTCACTCAAAGGTATTACTCCTCCAAGACCACCCATGTGCCCACCAGGTCCTCCAGGACCCCCTGGCCCACCTCCTCCCGGACAGCCACTTCCTCCACCATTACCTGGTCCTCCAAATCGTGGTGACCGGCCACCACCGCCAGTTCTGTTTCCTGGACAACCATATGGACAGCCACCCATAGTTCCCATTCCTCCTGGGCCGCCACCTCCTGTATATGGTCCTCCACCTGGCCCCCCACCTCCTCAACAAGGCCCACCTCCACCACCTGGTCCCTTTCCTCCACGGCCTCCTGGCCCTCCTATGGCACTTGGACCTCCACCTCACTTACCAGGTCCTCCTCCAGGAGGACCCCCACCAGCTCCACATGTTAATCCAAATTTCTTTCCTCCTCCTGGCAATAGTGGTATGCCTACATCAGATAGCCGTGGTCCTCCACCATCTGATCCGTATGGTCGACCACCTCCATATGACAGAGGGGACTATGGGCCACCCGGGAGGTTAGTTATTACTCTTAAATCATGTTTTTTGTGTGTGTGTGTTTTTTTTAAACATTTGTTCAACTGTTGGTTGAATAAAGACTTCCAATATCTTGCAGAGACTTGGATGCTGTTAGAACACCTTTAAGTGAAGCAGAGTTTGAAGAAATAATGAATCGCAACAGAGCAATTTCCAGCAGTGCTATTTCCAGAGCCGTGTCTGATGCCAGTGCTGGTTAGTGTGTTGTCTTAGCCATATCAAACTGCTTCTGATTAACATTGTTTGGGTTTCTTCTAGGTGGGGAGTAGGGGGGGGGCAAAATTTTGCTTCCAGGCAGGGGGAAAAAGAGGTACTCTATATCCAGAAAAACCCTATATAGAAATCATATTGCATTCACTGAATTTAAACATGTAAGCATTTAATAAAACCTTTTATTATAATTATGCATAATATATGAAAGCTTAATGTTAAATTATGACTATCTTCTAATTTCTCTTTTTCTTCCAGGAGATTACGGAAGTGCTATTGAAACTTTGGTTACTGCTATTTCTTTAATTAAACAATCTAAAGTATCAGCAGATGACCGTTGCAAAGTCCTCATAAGCTCTCTTCAGGATTGCCTTCATGGAATTGAATCAAAGTCCTACGGTTCAGGTTCTAGGTAATGTTTTGTCTGGTTACTTTTTGCATGGTTGAAAACCTATCGAGTAGCATCAATGTCTAATACAACTACATAAATTATTTATGTGGTTATGTGGTTAAATTATTTTTTGCAATCCTTTTGATACAAAATATTATGGGCTATAAGGCTATTCTTGGAGATGGTTGACATATATTTTACTCTTACTAGCCATTAAGAAACAGTTGACTTCTCTCCAAGTGTCTTATCTGCTTAGAACAGCTTAGAAATGGCTGAATCATCCACAAGGCTGTATAATAACTTATTCTAAAAAGATCCAATTTCAGTGTTGGTGAGGGAAAGCAGCCAACCAATTTATCAATAACAAGTTCAAGTGTGTTGTATCTAAAGAACTGTCACTTGTTCTTGTTTTAATGTGAATTATAAAAACATGTGTTAATAAGCATATAATTAATTAACCGAGTGATTTCCTTTAGAAGGCGTGAGCGTTCAAGAGAAAGGGACCACAGTAGATCAAGAGAAAAGAGCAGGCGCCATAAATCACGTAGCAGAGATCGTCATGATGATTATTACCGGGAAAGGAGTCGTGAGCGGGAGAGGCATCGTGACCGAGAACGTGACAGAGACAGAGAACGAGACAGGGAGCGGGAGTATCGTCATCGTTAAGCAGGTGGGTAATAAAATCTAGCCATTCAGGGATTCATAGAGCAGAGTAAAATGCATTTTTTTTTTTAAATTCATACACACACAGGTGAGTAAAAGAAAAAAAAAGTTATACATACATATATATCTTAATTTGTGATTACCTGTTAATGTCAGACAAATCGTAGTATATCAGTGAGAATTTAATTAAATATAAGAACTGAGTGTCCTTGAACCTTCGTATGTGAAGACTTCTCTTTCCTGGTGCATATGTATGTTTTTTTCTTCTGCCTTTGATACTAGTAATGTCTTGATTAATACCTGAATGCCTAATGCAATTTGTTTTTATTGCATTTCAGTGGCGGATAGGTCTAAAAATAAATAAAAATGCCAGATCTAGAATTTGTCTCACGCCGATTGGTTACGAGGATGAGCATTGCAGGTGATCCTATCTCATTGCTCCGGCAATGAGAAATGCTTGTTTTCAAACCAAACTGGAAGGGCATGTATTTATTACATTTATTATTTGGAGTAAAATGACAGCTATCCAGACTGCCTGTCTGCTTTAATTAAGTACATTCCAGCTAAAAGTAAAGTGTTACTGAAGTAGTTTTTTAAAATTCAGTCTTTTTAATCCGGTTTACATGTGGTACAAAAGCTCACGAGTAGTACCAGCTTTAATCATATGTACACTTGTTCTACCTCAGGTATGTTAAATACTTTATGTAAAATACAAAAGGGTGCATCTAAAGAGCGGTTGTAGTATTATTATTCTAACGAGATAAGCCTTTTTGTGGTGTCACTTTTACTACTTGGCATCATAGCCTCAGTTTTATCGTGGGGTTTTGCATTTGTTTTACTTAAGACAACAGTCTATTGTAGCCTCCACAATGTCTGACATAATGCATGAGAAAACACCAAACCTGTAGATTTAGTTTTAAAGATTGTGAACATAATGCATTGCTGTAAGTGCCCCAATGTTTCATGTGTTTTGTCAGTCATCCCTGTTAGTAAATGGCTGTGCCTGGCAGTCATCTCACCTTTGGCTTTTGCTCCTTTAGCCTTAACGCCCATTGCATTATGTACATAATTTTAAGGGTCCACATTAAGCCAATCCTTTAACATATTGAAAGCCACATCCCTGAGCGACACACTACTTCAGTCGTTACTGTTTTTTTTGTTTTTGTTTTTTTAACTTGTACCTAAATTTTGCATTTAATTTTAATTAAAAAAATAATTCATACTATGAGAATGATAAAGTATTGGGCGTACCAGGTTGTGAATGACAATAGCAACAAGTCATTGCCAGTTAAACAATATCAACATTCACTTTAACCACACACACGGGACATGAGGCTTGTGCTAGTGTGGGTGTTCATACTAGTCATTGCATGCAATACAGTATTGTCTGGAAAACATATAAAAATTATTTCCCCTAACTTATTTTCCACTCTTGCAGCCTAAAACTTTCAATTAAAGGTGCAGTTTCATTGGAACATCATAGCAGTGTTGAACGGTAAAAACGTTCCAGAACACAATCAATGAATGTATATTTTTGCCTTATTTATATTTGGTAAAGCTTCAGCTGGAGCAGCACCTTTAAACCATGTATTATACATTGATGCCACTTTTATTGGAAAATATATGCATTCTACTAGTCTCCCTTAACAGATTATAAAGAAGGTTTGGAATGTTACCGTAATAGGTAAAAAGTCTGAACTAAAACAACCAAGCAGAATATTATTTGTGTGTAAAACAAGTTATGAAAAGAAATCTTGATTCCTAAAGAAGTGAACAAACGATATACACATTACTTGGGCATCTTGGAATAGCTTGTTCAATGTATTAACTTTCTTTTTTACGTGTCTGTAAGATGATTTTGCCAGCATGCGGCAGATTAGCTCCAGCTCCATTGGGGCAGCCATGTAATAAAACTTGCACATGGGGTTTTTTGCTACTATGTTGGAGAGGGTGGAAAGTACACTTGGTAATAAAATGTGCTGAGAACCTGACGTTTTATCGATTGAAAGTCGTACATGTTTCTGTTCCATCACAATGTAGTTTCATTGTTTGTGAGCTGGGTAAACATTCAGTTAAGGTAACAAAATCGAAAATAGTTTTTGTGGGACGTCTTGTTGAGAATGTGGACTTTAATGATCTAACATCTAATAATTTCTATAGATGAGGTGTTTGCATCATTTTTTTTCTATTATAGAACGTGTGTTTTATATAAAAGTCCACTGTGATGGTAAATAAGCAATATATTTTTGTAACTGCCCATGGTCTTAAACTTAATGTGAATCTGTCTTCCTGGGAGTAACCGGAACATTGTGCTAACAAATATATTTAAAGCGGATCTGTCCTTTTTAAAGGCTGTCAGAACTTGGAGAACTAACCTTATTCTACCAAAGAGGTGAGAGGTATTCATGCAAAATCTATATGCAAATCTCACGATTCACGGATAAGTATTAGCCACGTACATACATGCATGTTCCTTTTTTTTTTTTTTTTTTTTTTTTTTACTTTTAGAAGAACAGTCTAATCAAAATTCTTCATTTTTAGTGTATGTTTGAGTCCGTTTGTGTCTTTTCTCTAAAATATTTGACTGCACGCAAATTAGAGATCGGGAAATTGTTTAGTTACTGGTGTTAGAAATGGGGTAAGTACTGTATTAACGGCACTCCTGGCTGCCTCCAAAAAGCCCATAAAGCATTAGCACGGACGCTTTTTGCACATGCTCAGTGTCGCTCCCTCCGAGGTAGCAGCCGATCACACATGCTAGCAAAACCTTAGTGCTCGGATAGCAAACATGACTGCTGCCTCTCCAACTGATTTAAATGGATGCTCAGCATGGGAGTTCTACTGAGCATATAAAGGAAACATAGTGCAGTACAATCCATGCTTTCAGTAGTTAAATGCCAGGAAACCCTCATTTTCTCACTCCAATAACTGAAGGATACCTGCATTGATCTGCGTCCAGTCACATGTACTGGAGTTCAAGAAGAATGGACACCAATATGCATTTACCATGAAAATAGGAAACAATGTTATGCAGACTAGAGTCCCACTGTACAGTGCTGTGGAATATGTTGTTTCTCTATAAATCAGGAAATATTAAACATGCTTTGGGACAGATCCACTTTAAATGTGGTTTTCATTTAGTAATATGTATCCAAACTATCACTTAGACACTTTATTTATCTTGTATGTTTTCCCTTAATTATGTATTTTTCATGTAGAGTGAGTTACTTCTCAATGTTTGTTATAAAGCATAATGAATGCCATAGTCTAATAAGATACATTGCTACACTATTTTCATTGTAGTTAAAACAAGAGATTTAAAACTGTGAAAGTTGTAGTAAAGTAACGAGTCTTATTTTTTGTAACTTTTAAAATGCTGTACAGTTAGAGCTTTAGTTTTAATGTATTACTAAAATCTACCTTCAAAATGCAAGTATACGTACAGTATTCAGAAAATGGAATGTACATATTTTAACGAAGGTATACGTAGGACTGCTAATCTATCAGCTGTACACAAATAACAGCAGACTCGGTCCCCCTACTCCCATTGCAGACTTTCTTCTGAAGGCGGTCAATTCGAAATTGCCTTTGTTACTACAATGGTGTATTTTATTACAGAATGATAACTTGCGTGGAATTTCCATTTGGGGAATTGGGGTGATTTGGGTCCATTTGTATAAAAATAAATGGAATGGGTCAGACCCATTTGCTTCTAAAATCTTGTGCATGATTGGTTGGATCGCTTTATAGCAAACCGCTAAATGAATCTGATAGATATCATGGGCTGGTCAGGCATACTTGCCAAATTAACTCTTGAGCATGTTTGCAGTCTATGGAGTATTTCAGCCACGTTTCTATTAGTATTATATGGAATAGTGTTAGCCATAGCTTATAACATAAAAAAGCAGAATGTTTCTACTATTATAGCTGTCATCCATTGAAAAATGAGGGAACATTGCATTGTTTAAAGGGACTGGGTTTTCCATAGTAATCTGGCAACTTTCTGTGACTTGTAAATTCGTTTTATTGTAACCATCTTCGCCAACTTATGGTGTAATGGATATATATATATAATATACAAGAATGCCTGCGTCTAAGTGGCATTGGTGTCTGAAACGACTCAGAATTGTTTTTGTAAAATTATGTATACTGTGTAGGTGAAGGCACAGTAATACTAGATACCAATTTGGTACTCTGGGTGAAAAATCAGCTTGTAGTTATTTATGCTAATTTTCATATAAGTAATATTTACAGTGTGGATAGGTAAATGGGGTGAGGAGGAATGCATTATTGTGGCATTAACTAAAGCCAGTGTTGGGTTTTCAGAAGTTTAGCGATATAAGATGCCATTCCTAGGTCCCATCACAAGATGTAACATCCCACTGCTGGCTCCTCCATTTTTCCTCCTGTGGTCAAGTGCTTTTTACTTGGTTATTGGTCAGTAGCTATAAAGTCTAAAGTCCTTAACTGGGGTTGTAAAATTTGTATCTTTTTTAAATGTATTTGTTGCATTTTGCTGATGTAAGTTTGACTGGTCTAAATTCTGAAAACAGCATGTGTTACATATAAAGTTAAAAGAAGTCTGTTTTCCAACATCTGCAAATGTGTGTAATGTATATGCATTTAAACTTTTCTTAGTACATATATTTGCCATTTTATGCATTTATACGTTTTGGGTGTTTTCTTTAAATCAACACATGTCAATCATTACTGTAGCGTGCAGTTTCTCTGTAAAGTACTAATATCTATCTAATATCAATTTAATTTTGACTTAGGGCTATATTTGAGGACTTTTAAAGATGAGAATATGAACTGAAGTCCTTTGCATTGCATAAGTTGGGCATATGTAATGCATGTAAACACACATAGCCAGCAGTGATGTGCTGATAGTATGGTTTTAAAGGGGAACTGCCATATCCAGAGTGACAACGTTCATTAAATGAAGCACTATTAGTTTTTGGGTAATGTGCCTCCTAGTATTCGAGGCTTTCTCCTCAGTTTGACCGTTGCGCAGCTCTCACACAAGGCAAGATAACCTTTTAAAACCCCACACAGCGGCTAAATGGCGGCTGTCAGATAGTAAAAACTGTAGCAATCGGGGTTAATTTGGAAATGTGACCGTTCCTCTTTAATATAAGCACCTCGATCAGGAGAACTGACATGGTTTGAAATATAGATTTCCGGTTCTAAATCATAATTTGCAACAAAATGTTCTTAAAGCAACTGGAAATTGTGTAGAAATCGCTGTACATTTTAATATATATAGATATGTATAGCTAGGTATATACATACACACTACTTGACTGCTGTTTTACACTGGAAAATATTAACTTAAGTCATAAATGAGTGAAATTCTTGTAACCTAATAAAATGTGGTGACAGAAGAATTAGTGGAGCAGTTGTTTGCTTGTCTTAGTCTAGACTTGAAGTGGTGACTAGGATTGTTCATATATACATTTCATTGTGACACTGCATATGAATTGTATGTCTAGATTAGACATCTGAATGTGCCAGTTACGCTAAACTGCTTTCAGCACAAGCAGAATATGGACACCATGCCAGTTGATTGCATTGCTTCTGTAATTATAGCTTCTTTAATTGTAAGTAGTTGTATATATCGAGGTCCATCTGAGAATAATGGTTTGACTCATTATACATGTTATCAAAACTGTATTAGCACCCTAATAAAATGAAGGGGGATGACATTTTTATTTTTAAAACATAGATCATCTTAGGTTTAATATACAGTAAATATTGTGTATATGGGACTCACACTAGTGTTGCCTATAAAAGATGAATTCTGCTGAACAATAAAGCATTCATTTCTCTTAAATATTCATAAGTAAGGTCTGGTTGGCCCAACGTGGCAGCCCCAGTTCTATTACATGCTGTAGAATGATGCTTGGTTTTAGTATTAAAGTGTAAAATAAAAGTGAAGATAATTAAACATTTATGCAAATAGAATCATATTAAATATCCATGTAAATATATCAGTCTGTAGTTACTTGCACCGACATTTGTGTATGTTAAGAATTTTAATTGTGTTCCAAATTTCATTTCCTTGCCTTTGTAAAGGTCTTGATAACGGAGACTATATGTTTTGTCACCTTTATCAAACTTTATCCTTTACCTTTTGGTCAATGTAATATTTGGTGTGCAAATGTACCAATTTCCAAGCTTCTAAAATATAATTTGTTTTTTGTTACTTTTAAGGCTATACATTAAAGTTGGCCTTTCCCAATATGTTGGCCTCTTAATATTTGGATGTATGCATTCTTATTGCAAAATTTAAACTAAATCTAGAGAAAAGGGCTCTTGGAAAACGTTTCCAATCAGGTCGGCCTCTATAGCCTATATGTTATAGGATCCTTTATCAAAATCTGTGTAATATCCAAATTGGTTTTATTTTTAATGTGAGTTTAAAAACAAAAGGATAAATCGTCGCACTATTGGGAATCTTCTAGCGGCCATATGTTCATTTAATAAATGAACGTAAAAATGAGCCCTTTTTGAAACATTTTAAAACCTTACCCTGTTAACTTCAGATGGCATCAAATATTCCTCCTGGTTGCTAATTTGTGTTAAGAAAGCAATGGTGCCTACAGTAGTGACTCTCCACTAACTTCATAACACAATGTCAATGTCCAACTTTGAAGTTAATTATTTAGTGTTCTATATGCAGTAAATGTATTTTCTGTTCTGTAATATATATGTATCTGTATGCCAAGTAGAACTATATGTATGCGTTATGTATTGTAGCAAAAAATCTACATCACAACATTTTAACACGTTACAGCTGTAAGAAGAGGAGCATCTTAAAGATCACAAGTGTTTTCACCATGGAGAGGACGACGCTCATCCATCATTTTGCTTCATATGATTCAACCTCTCAGAATTCATGGATAAAATGAACAGATCTAGATGTGAATAAAGCATATCTGCAAACATGGTAACCGGTAGATCTTTTATTTTTATGTTGCTTCAATGTTTTATTTCAATGAAACCTGTGTGACTCAAACATTAATAGCTTTCTGAAACTTTGACTGGTTATTCATTTTTGGCAATTTCTAGTGTACAAGCATTTGGAAAGTCCTGTTCTTTCTTGATTTTATAGTTATTTGTTCTTGTTGAAAATGTTCATGTTCTGATGATACTTGTAAATGGCACCACCTCGAATACAATAGATGTAGTGTTGTAATAAAATGTTAACCGGGGCTGATGTGTAAAGCTGTTCACATTATTTGGTGTTTACACCTCAGGGAAAGTCTTGTTTTAGCAATATTTTTACAAAGAACAATAGCATTTTTATACCACGTAAACTGCACAGCTGATCATGTTTGGCTGTGCGCTTGTTTTCAATGTCTGTCTCCTGTTTTTATTCTGTCACCACCGGGTATGGGAATCTGAAGTCTTAATGCAACCTTCAGAATTTCAATAACTAATGCTGAAACTGGCCAATTCTGTTTAACTCTAATGGCTTAATACTTGACCATTCCTTTCTAGATAGAAAACTGCCCGTTACCACAACGCATTTCATTTGTCGCCATTGGTTTTGCAAATTTGCTGTGAACATAGGTGTCCTGAATGATTACTCAGGACACCTATTACCCTCCCCAGCTTTGGGCAGTACTTTTGCATTTTGTTTCAGCTGTTGAAATCTAAATTTTCATTAAACCCTAATTTTTCTTTCTGTGAAAGATTTAATGTAAATCTTTACTTCATCCTAGTTGAATGCTTGGCTTTGTTCTCAAGTTTTCAAGACCTTTGGCTAATTTTCCTCCCACACAAAAGGTTCCAGCTATAAGATGTCTATTATTTATATATATATATATATATATATATATATATATATATATATATATATATATATATATATATATATAATTACACACCCACATGGTGTAAAATAGTTTCACAGTTTATATCAAGCCAAGGAGCTTCCCTTGTTTACAGATTGGGATTGTTACTTTAAATTTCCATAACTCGCAACTGTTTCACTTTAATATATGTTCTTTGCATATTTTATACTTGTTTTGTAAAGTAGGAGGTACAACTTAAAAGGTTTGATGCTTTTTCTTCAATACGTGTTAGACTTTCTTTGTCATAACACGTGTAAAAGTTCCGTTCAGTTGCTCATTCTCTAGACAAAGTACTGGATTACAAGGTAAGTGACCTGTTACCGACTAAACGTTTTTGCCTTTGTAAATAATCGTTGTAAAATGGCTATAATCCTTCATTTTGTACTACCATAAACTTTATTGTACTGCTTTAAATAATCTGCTCTACCATTGTTCTCGACTTTTTAGAACCTAACTGTTTTTGCTGCATGGTGTCCCTTTAAACAGTCTGCAGCCTAATTTTTTGTACTTTCTCCTTCCACTTCTTAAAAACACACTGTCACAACTAGAAAGCCTGTTATTGAAGTGTCACATTCTGATTGTTGTCGCCCATACAATTAATTGGCTGTAAATGTTTTTACTTATGTGTAATGTGTAAATATTGCCTGTACATGCTGAAACCCACAATGCAACATTTTTCCAACCTGCGATTGTTAATGTGATACAGTATTTTAGTTATTACTGTTACTTTGTGCAGTGTGTAACTTGCAAATGGTCAGTGGTTTTTAAGTACTTAGATTGTTTACAAGGTAATATTTGCAAACTTTTTTTTATATATATATATAGGTAAGTTTGGGAAGTGTGAATTAAATCATTTTTACATGCCTGTTTTTCTTGTTCACCCACTTTAAAATGTTGGTGTTTTGAGAATAATAAAATTATTAATCAGTAGTACGAACATACTTTTTGAGTTGGTTTCCCTAAGCCATGTCCTAACTATAAATGCTGCTCAACAAATCTTAAGTTGTTAGTTGGCATGGTCAGGTGAATAATGCATCTTTGATTCCAATATTTATTCTTGGTGTTCATTTTAGTATAACTTTTAAGAGCAGAATTGCATACGTTTTTATCTACACTAAAACTTTTGTTGAGCAATACAATTTTACTTTTTGGGTTAAGATTTGGGAGCTAGTATCGCCCAACATGTCATTGTTGCTTTACCCCCAGCTTCAATGTTCACTTATAGTTTAGATTTATACTTATCGTTCAAGCTCCTCTTAGATTGGTTTTCTTTTTAGCTACTGAATTAGTGACCATTTAATCTTCAACCGAAACATAATAGAGGAAGTAGAGAAAACACGACTTTGATCATGTATAATTAAAAAACATATTTAACATCCAGAGTGCTAGTGTGAAGTAAACTCCCCATAGAATGTAAACCTGGTTACTCCACCTTTAACAATACCTTTGGGGGCTTTAAGACACAGAAAGCTTGCATGCATTACCTTAATTGTGAACCAAATGGCCCTGTTTTTTTTTTCTTGTCCAGCTCACTTTGTAAATTGCTACAACCCACAAACTTTTACAAAAGTAATTGTGCAGCTTAAAGCTTAAAATCTGAAAAGAACAATTTTTTTCCTACAACTATACATGCAGTTTTTTTTGCAAATGGATCAGTTGTAATCACAAAGATATATAATTACCAATCTGATTATAACTATGATGGGCTTGTTACAGCTTTAGAAGTGATAGGAAAGAATAGGTTAGCTTTGGGGCTAAGAAGGGCTTTGTGACACCAACTGGTCCACTTTAATGTCCAAAATGTAGGAATGTTTTTTTTCCCATTTTAGTATTACATTATTTTTTCACTTTGAATATTTGCTCTGAAATACTGATTAAGTGTCACATTAGGGTTATGTAGAAATTCACAAGCCTAACATGATGTTGTCAAGTTTAAATATTCCCAAAATGTGTAAATTCTATAGTAATGACATAACACACTATTTTATTTAGCCATAAAGTACATCTGAATGTTTAAACTATTATTTTAGAGATGTGACACGTCTCACTTTAAAGATTGGAGTCCCCAATCATTTTTTATTGATTTGGGGACTCAACATAGCTGCAAATGTTTCACTATACGTCTAACAAATATAATTTTTATGCACGGTTTTCTTTCAAATTTTCCTTCTAAACAACTTTATTCTAAGCTGTTTGTGTTCTGAAAGAATAGACTGTTTATTATACAAATGGAAAAGATGACAATGGTTTCATGGATCCTGTATGTTTGTAATAGTTTCAACTGTAAGAACCTGTGAAAGGGTTAAACATGCTTCAGATAGATAAATTAGCCTTTCTGCTATAACCCCTACTAAAGCCATTGATGTTTTCTGCGTGGGCTCATTAATGGTCTATGTAAACCCACAACCTCTTGTTAGAACTGTATTGCAGGAGCCGCTTGAACCATATTGTTGGAATATTCCAAGTTGGAAACTGCCTAAATTTGATGCTAGATCTAAAAAGGTACTTTTATATAATGGACTGTGACACAATACAAGTTTTTTTTGTAAAGTAGGTTCTGTTCCTTTAACAAATAAAGGCGTTTTTTTGCAGTATTTTGTCCTTTTTTTTTTCCCCACTCACCTTGCTGGGGCGCATGCTACCATAGTGTTTCGCTAAATATCAGTCTCAGTCGTTTTTGTATATTCTTTGTGTTCTCTCCTTGTTTACAATCTCTACATCGGGGAGGGGGGGGGGGGCTCCAGCTCATTAAAGTTTAAGGGTGAAGTTAACATGACACAGGCCTCACCTGTATCATGCTGTGTATGCTTCATGAATTACTGCTGTGAACTAGCGACTCTATCTGAAGTCACCAGACAAAAAAATTATATTTAGGAAAGGACAAAGTATAATTATGGGGCATATTTCTAGGTTCCCCCAAAAATATAGCTTTGTTCATGTCAGGTTACATACTAAGTGTTAAGTATAGATTTTAAATACTTTAAGAACCCCATTTTCCCAGATCATCCCAACATTTGTTTACCTAGGTTTGTTCTTGAACATTTCTTTTATGAAGTAAGTACAACTGTGTTTAACGGACACACTAGTGTACGATTTGCAAAGGCATGGGGACAATTTTCAGAATCCCCCCTCCAGCTAAATGCCATGCAGAATGTGTTAAACTGAACACATCTCTGTGCACTTGATATACTCTCCTCCAGCGTTGGGCTTGTTCAGACCCCCATGCACATACACAGCCAGCGTTCCCGTTGACGTAATTAGGAACACTTTCCTGCTGCTGATTTTGCCGAAGTAACCACGGTGGTTGAGGAGGGCAACTACTGCAAAAGGCTGCAACTTGTAGGTCAGGTAAGTGCCTTTTTTCACTCTGAGGAATATAAAGTCTTGTTGTCTTTACATTTAGTCGCTACTTTAAATTATGTTTTGAAGTTTATCGGCTCTTTCTTGTATCGTTATATTGCTATTTACTGTGTGGAGAAATTGTGACTAAAAAGTAGGCTAGTATCTACTATATGGCCATGGTGACTACATTCACATTACTCTTACATTACCTCACACTCTTCACATTACCTCGGCTACTGCTACACTTTTCCCACTTTGTTTCATCCTACAGCTCAGAATATTCCTTATTTTCTTTAAATGTGCATGCAGTAGACATTTTATATTAAGGTTTGAGTCTTTACAGCAGGAAAAAGGGGTAGGTTATAGTTGAAGGGTTCTTAACGTCCCTCAAATTATGTTTCTATCTTTGTTCATTTAGAATAAATTAACTTAAAGCATAATTCCTTAGTCTCTTGTAATAAAATGTGTACCCGGGCATACCTTTTGAGTATTGCTTAATTTTAATCATATATACATTTCCTCAACACACACACTCGAAACACTTCTGTACTTTTCTCATTCAGATATGGGGAAAGTACTGCCATAGATTTCAAGCACTTTTCTGCCACTGATTGCTTCAAGCAGCCAATTAGTGACGAAAATAATCATACGATGGATGAGGATATCTGCCTATTCTGTGTGAAGTGCTTTATTTTTTTTCTTTAGGCAGAATGCATTATTTATTCCACAGTATCGGCAGTTATTGTCTGCTTGCTATTATAAATGGGATGTAGATGGCCAGAGCTTTGCTCGTTGCTGTGTTGGACAAGGTAATAGGCTTTTTCGCTCATAGGAACGGCCATGTTTAGAGAAGTTTCAATATATGCAGATGTTATAGAGCTTGGATGTTTCAGGATTTTATTACTTTGTTTTAAAGCAGATGGCTTGCATGTCCTATGTTCTTGTTTTTATTTATAGGCCAAATAAGGTTTTTGTTCATGAGCTTTATTAACTTGTGTTTGTCTATATAATGCATTGACACTGATAAATGTACGTTTAAGGTTCTGTACCCCTTATACCCTTTTGACCTAATTTTACAAAAAGTAGATGTTCAACCACCATCCACAAAGCCAACAAGGAAGTTGATTTAATTCAGTGATAGACTTTCATGCAACCAATTGTGATCGTGTACCCCAGCCAGAAGTAATCTCCACCAGTAGCTGGAGGACACACAGCTGTTTGTTTCCAGAACCAAGGGAAATGGGGATAACAGTCTCCAAAAAGTGAGTATGGAACTCAGGGATACAATGGTTGCTTGTCTATCCAAGGAGTAAGGATGTGCCCTGCAGTGCCAATAGCATGTGTGTATCTTGATTAAGCATGGGCAAGGATTCACAGGTGGTTTTGTGGTCTGAAGATTTACCTGTTTACATTTTGCTGGGGAAAGATTTGGGTTAACTTCTTTGCGGACAGGTGAAAACAATTGGGGCTGAAATCGGGTCAAGTTTCACCTAAAGAACTGTGTGAAACTCTAGGGGAAGTGAGTTGCTGGGAACCCAGTAAATGTGGAAGGATATTCATGCATGAACCAAAGGCCCAGTCCCAGTGAACAATTGCCAGGGCTCGGGTTTGGTTTAATCCTTGGAATGCCACATCAGAAGCATGGAGACTGGAGTTGCTCTTCTGAGTTCATTGACTATACAACAGAGTAACTGGGTGTCAATGGAATTCAGGGACACCACAGATGTGCATTTGTTTGTCTGTGTGTCTTGAGGGTATTCCTAGAAAAACCAGAAAGAAGCATCTCCAAACCAGATAAGCTAAAGGTGAACCTTGCTTAGCCTGTCAGAGAAAGCAGAGGGTAAGGGATAGACTCTTTGCCCGAACCAGTTATGTCTCATCAAAGGGAGAAAAAAAATGCCAGCAAACTGTTTCTGTATCAATTACAGAGGTTTTTATGATATGCATCGACGCATTAATCACACAGACTGTAGATGAGCTCAAG
Organism: Spea multiplicata; assembly: GCA_009364415.1. Lineage (NCBI taxonomy): Eukaryota > Metazoa > Chordata > Amphibia > Anura > Pelobatidae > Spea > Spea multiplicata. The sequence goes on from VKOC01018346.1 coordinate 82,760, forward strand.
AGCATGGAATCCATACATGATGACCAGGTCAAGCTAGTTATTCTGAGCAATCTCTAAACTAATTGTCATTGAGGAAGGTTTAATGGGACCATAGCACAAATTATTTGAGTATTGTACTGCTAAGGTGTTGTGTTTGCAGAAATTGCAACCATATTTTTATGGTAATGACTTTGAAGTCATTTGTCTAAAAAGAGTGCCTGGGATGAATAGCACATTGCTCAGATGGGGTCTATTGCACAATATAATTATGTGCAGCAGAGAAAACCAGACTGGGAACTGGAGTATAGGTAGACAAGGTGACCAGCATGGGGCTTAACTATTTTGTCATCCTCCTTAAAGGTGGAGGTGTCATAAGAAATGTGTATATTAAGGGTATAGGAAGGGCTAGCAAGACATCTTGCATGTATACCATAACATATTGGGGTAGATCCTACCAATAAATGTCTTCTGGAAACCTAGCCAGGCCCTGCTATCAAGTTGAGTGAACCATAAAAAGCACCCAAGCAAGGGTATCTTCCAAGAGTGACAGCTATCATGTCCAAGGTGCAACAAGGAGCTATCATGACCAGGCACTGGTGTCACACAGGACCTAACATGTTAATAGTTATGTCAGAAATATGATTAGGTTTTAATAATGGAATATCTAAATCTTACGATGAATGATGGGAAACGAGCAATATTTTAAAATATCAGGCCACAGTTTGCTATCAGGGTGTCTCATTAAGAGTGTCATAAAGTGCCTGGTCTACACACTCCCCTCTAGGGCTGGACTCTGGACAACAGGTCTGCTCTTGCGCTTTAAGGCCTACAGCTGGATATGAAAGACCATGCACAATTTTATGCTTGCACAGCATGCGGCCAGGCACTGTAGCATCCCTCGTGTGACACCAAATAGCCTAGAGACGGTGAAAAGTGATTCGTATAAGAAACACTGAGGTAAACACTTGGAAGTTTCTGGAATTTATTTAGTTTGTTTTGTTTCTCTTGTATGTTTTAACATTTTGTATAAGCACCGTGACCATTTCACTCAAGTTCTGCTGTGATCTAATTTTAGCCCCTGAATGACCAATGATGAGGCATCTGGCAACACCAAAATCTTCAGAGAAGGTCCAGTGTAGCCCCTCCCCTTAGTGTCAAGGTCCGCCATATACAATATGGCAAAAGGCAACTGATTTAAAAGAACTTAGGAGGCGATCAGCAGAAAATTGAAAAATGCACGCCTCCCAAATGTGGCCTTTTAGCTCCCAAACAAGCTGGGAAACCTATGCATGGGTGCTTTCTTTGTACTCAGGAGATTTTTCTGAACACATTGGGGGGGGTGTTTGAAAATAACATATACTTGGAGCTGTAAATTTATACCTGAAGTACAATTTGTAATTAAAACCACGAGTTATTACTACCACAGAGTTTGACAAAGGCTGGTTATAGAGTAAGTGCATGGAAACCAGCATTTGAAATACCTTGGGGTCTAGTTTTAAAAAAATTATGGTTTGATGGGGGTAAATTGAATTGACCATCTTCAAAGATATCCCAAAGAGGACAAGAAGACAAAGGATTTGAAGAAAAAAAAACTAATTTGAAAAGTTTTTGAAATGGCAAAACGTTAGTTGTAATTATTGCTCTCTAACATGCAAAAACACATAAAAACATTGGGTATTTCTAAACTCATTTTTTATACAAGATTAGATTTGATCAAAAAATGGTATCTAAAGAAAAGCCCTTCTAATGAAGAAAACCAAATAACTTACCATGCAATCAAATACAAAATGTACCTTTTTGTTTATTTTGTGTCTTTTAGATTAAACTAAACGCTTTTTCCCTTTGCAGCAAAATTGGGCAGATTAGATGGGTTGAATAGTTATTATTGACATCAAATTCTGTGTTTCTATTTTCTGGTTAATTTTAAATTACAAATCCACATAACGCCTTGATCTCTACTAATAAAATGTGCATCTTGCCTAATGTACCTTTTTGCGTGGTATTACTTTATTTTAAATAAAAACTATCCAGGGGTGTCCAAAGTTTTTTCTGCAGTGAGCCAGTTCATCAGAATGCGTGGGCTGCACTAATATTTCACTGAGAGAAAATATGGCCTTTTAGCTTTATAATTTGGTTAATAGTCAAATGTTTTTGTTTTATCAACTTTTGTCATTCTATCAATACTGTATTACTTAAACAGTAAAACAAAGTCAGTCCACAAACCATTTAAAAGAAGTTTAGCCAAATGAAACTGCACAAGGCTGGAGCACACTGTGGGTACGAGCTGGATTTAAGATGGCTGATGCACACTGGAGGCAGCACTGGATTAAGAGCATCATGGGCCTGGTGCTGAGAATTTTGGTGGCCATTTTATGGAAATAAAATAGACAGAATCTTAACTTCTCAGCATTGATGTGTACTGTGTAAAGATGGCATCAGTGCTCTGCAGCTAACATAGGATAGCATCTTATGTGATGGGGTTGGGAGTTTATTAGTACACTAAAAAAAGTCATCATACACAGGATGACTAAAGCCACAATTTACAGCTACTAATCCTTTTTTAAAAAATATGCAGATTGAAACAGAGTAAATAACACAAAACATTTACTGTTCTTCTGGGCCAAGAAAGTTTTGTTCTCTGAAGTGACTACAAATTCAGGAGGGGCGTTGTATCTCTGGATAAGGAAAAATTAAATAGTTCTATTTATTCCTGCAGTAAGTAAAGTGCCAGGAACCAGACAACCAAATACACACCAGGACAGGCTCTGCCACACCGACACCCAAACCCACACACATGGCTCTGCCACACCGAAACCCACACAACCGGACAGGCTCTGCGACACACCCAGACACATGCACCAGGACAGGCTCTGCGACACACGGACCAGGCTCTGTGGCACCCAGACATGCACCAGGACATGCTCTGCCACAACGGCGCACACACACACACACACACCACACACCACACACACACCACACACACACCATCACACACACACACAACAATCATTTACACACACACACACACACACACATCACACACCCACACACACACACACCACACCACACACACAACACACACACACCACACACACACACACACTACACACTACACAACACCTACACACACACACACACACACACACACACGGCTCTGCCGCACTAAAGCATAAAAATAATTATTTTCTACACTGCTTTGTCATTAACTGCCCCTTTTGTATTTTTGCACCTTGTGTATTGATGCCCCAGCCAGGCCCCCCCTTTACTATTGATCAAAGTGTCCTCCCCACAACCTTGTATATTGCCCCCCCCCTATTGTGCATTTATGCCCCCACACCCTTGAATATGGGTCTGCTTTCCTATAAGCCCTAACAATTTAGAGTAATACTTACATACCGTATTTGCTCGATTATAAGACGAGGTTTTTCCAGAGCAAATGCTCTGAAAAATACCCCTCGTCTTGTAATCGGGGTCGTCTTCTAATCAGACCTCAAATAGAGGTCTGATTAGGAGACTAAAATCCAGATCCCCCGCACCGCTGCAGGGGACCTGGATCCTCCTGTCTCCCCTCCAGTTAAACCCCCCACACACTTACTTACCGGTACTTCCTGCCGGGGCAGCGGGTTGACGTCTAAGCGATGCGCGTAGACAACGTCCGCTGCAGCCGGAAGGAGGTGTGGCTAGCAGCAGGGTTTGTATGCGTCCGTCGCGTAGACATTCCCCGACTGTCAGACTGTCACCGGTGCGGGGAACTCTGATCTCTGACAGCTGGGGAATGTATGCGGGACGGACGCATACAAACCCCCGCTGCCCCGGCTGGAAGCACCGGTAAGAGAGGGGTGAGAGGAGTGATAGGGGAGAGAGTGTGTGTGTGTTAAATGGGGGCATAGGGCATTTCTGGAATGCCTTATACCCCTATATGCCACTCTGCTCCATAATATGCCTTTTAACCCCCTAAATGCCAGAATGGTATATAGGGGTAAAAGGCATTTCTGGAGGCAGAGTGGCACATAGGGGGTCAAAAGGCATACCATGGGGCACAGTGCCATATTGGAGTGGCAAGCCTGGGGGCAGATGTGCGTAACTGGGGGACAGGTTGGAAAATACAAGAAATAAAAACAAAAAAAATATTTTTCTCAATCATAGCTTTTATTAAAAAAAATAGTTTACATGAATTAACATTTACTGGTAAAACTTTTTCCTATAGGGTCATCTTATATTCAGGCTTTTTCTTTTTTTTCCCTAAATTAATATTCAGATTGGGGGGTCGTCTTATAATCAGGGTCGTCTTATAATCGAGCAAATGCGGTATTTTTTTTCTTTTTTTCTGCTCTCCTCTGATGTGATGACACTCCCCTTGCCACGAGGAACATCTTCTATGAGCCTGCCCCCTCGAACCTCACGTGTTCAAAAAGGCCGCATTAAATGTGGTCTGCGGGCCGCACACTGGACACCCCTGGTAAATACCATATTTGATTATAAGATGAGCCCCCAATATTTGAGTAATAATTTAGGAAAAAGAGCCTGGATATAAGACTATCCAATAAGAAAAAAGTTTTATTATTTAAGAAAAATACTGTATTTGCTCAATTATAAGATGACCCCCTCAAATGTTAATATTAATTTAGGAGAAAAGAAAAAGCCTGAATATAAGACTACCCTATAGGAAAAAAGTTTTA